>JAOXOE010027065.1:0-19540 GCA_028565055.1 Phoeniculus purpureus
TTCCACATCAATCTGAGAAGGAACTTCTTCCCAGTGAGGGTGACAGAGCACTGGAAGGGGCTGCCCAAGGGGGTTGTAGAATGTCCTTCTCTGAAGACGTTTAAAACCCACCTGGACATGTTCCTGTGTGACTTGGTCTAGGTGATCCTGCTGTGGCAGGGGGATTGGACCAGATGATCTTTCAATATCCCTTCCAATCCATGATGTTCTGTGATTCTGTGTTTCATTTAAATCTGCAGTGTTTAGTACAACTAACAACTCTATTTAAGACTTCAGCTCTTTTAGCAGCGTGTGATTAATTAGGTTATCAATTATTCTAACAGTGTGATAATTTCTGCAATACAAAACACGTATGTTTTATGCATCAGGATTTTAAGAATATTGAGCACAAACACTTAGTGACCTTCACAACTGCTTTTTCACAGAGTTGGAGAAGCCTGCAGTGTATTTTATCATGTGCTTTTCACAAAGTAGGTCTAAATTTTTTAATCAGCATTCCAGGACATTGTTTCCTCTTGCCACTTCTACCAACCCAAAGTTTTCAATAGCTTCTTTATTTCACCAAAGAGCCATCTTCTTTAATAGCTAATACCTATTAATAGGTATTAATTACCTGTTCATTAATAGGGACTCTGCTGATGCTGGAGTGGGGCCAGAGAAGGGCAATGAGGTTGGGGAAAGGGCACGAAAACATCCCCTATGAAAAGCAGCTGAGGGAACTGGGGTTATTTACAGAAGGAGACTGAGAGGCAAGGTTGAGAGGAGACCTTATTGCTGTCTACAGCTACCTAGGAGGAGGTTGTAGTGAGGCTGGAACTGGTCTCTTCTCCCAAATTACTATGGACAGGACAAGAGGAAATGGCCTCAAGTTGCATCAAGGGAGGTTTAGGTTGGATCTCAG
Organism: Phoeniculus purpureus; assembly: GCA_028565055.1. Lineage (NCBI taxonomy): Eukaryota > Metazoa > Chordata > Aves > Bucerotiformes > Phoeniculidae > Phoeniculus > Phoeniculus purpureus. Next base: position 902 of record JAOXOE010027065.1, read on the forward strand.
GAAGAAGTTCTTACCTGAGAGAGTGATTGGGCACTGCAATGGGCTGCCCAGGGAGGTGGTAAAGCCCCTATCCCTGGAAAAATGAGTAGCTAAAGTACTGGAGGCCATGGTGTAGGGGTTAGGGAGCTGTTGGGCTGAGGGCTGGACCTGATGATTTTGGAGGTCCTTTCCAGCCATGATGATTCTATGATCTGGCAGAACATCTGGTGTTGCAAATCTTAACAGCTTCATTCTTCAAAAGGCTACTCATGGAAAAATGAATTTGCATTAGGTCAGACCAGTAGAAACTAAATAACATACCACTGAGAAAAGGTTAGGGATTGTTTTGTCCAACATGTCCTGATCTGAAAAGATCAATGCTTTTCATTTTTAGGCTCTATCCAGGTGCTCACTAGAAAAGATCTTTTGATGGGTAGCCTTATTGTGCACTAGGAGACAGCAGCACAAAGTATGCAGCAGAAGGGGTGTAAAGTTGCTGTTCTGACTCCAGTGGCGCTTATGCTCTCCTGATTGCAGCGGAAATGTTGACATAAGCATCAGGAGAAAGAAAGTCTGGAGCCTGCAGACTTCTTATGAACTCAAAATGGCTCACAGGTTGCTATGAAGTTTGCTGAACATTCAGAGATGTTTGTTTTGGAGGTCAAAGGTCCTATGCTGCAGACAGCAAGGACATTGATGCATCTTACATTTTGCTTCTTCCCTCTCACTCAGCCACATGGTTTGACCTCAGTCCAGCCAAACACAAAGCAGACTTACGTAGACAATGATTTATTAGGACAAGATGCACAACTTCACACCATATTTTGCTTTGACAGTAGTTAGGCGCCAGCGGTTTTGCTACAGAGCAAAACTTCTTTAACCTTTCCTTTTTTCCAAAAGGAGTAAAGAAGCTGTCAGAACGTTTTAAATGATCACATTATTTGTAAAGAGAACATTTTATAACTAAATTCTGGTCTGTCATGGAAAACTCTGAGCAGCAGACACTGTGGATGACTGCTAAGCACGTAACAGGACTCTGTACTCAGATACTGTTCTTGTACATGGGGTTATGCCTTGTAGATGGAGCCCTCCAGATGGATCACAGAATGACAGAACATTAATGATTGGAAGGGACCTCAAAAGATCAGCCAGTCCAATCCCCCTGCCACAGCACAATCACCTAGACCAAGTCACACAGGAACATATCTAGATGGGTTTTAAACATCACCAGACAAGGAGATGCCACAACAACCCTAGGCAGCCCCTTCCTCTGTCACCCTCACTGGGAAGAAGTTCCTTCTCAGATTGATGTGGAACCTCCTACGTTCTGAATGGGCTCAGAGGGTTTTTACAGCCTCAATAACACTGTGATTCTGTGAAACCTTTTTTCTTTCTTCTTGACTAAATTTCAGGCAGTTAGGGAGAACAATAGCACCTTATGTCCTGCAAGACATTCATTCTTCAGAGACAGTAAACAGCAGTAGAAGTTGTACAAGGCTGACAGATATAATCTCCTAAGTCTTGTTTGGGCATTTTAAGACATCACATTCTCCAGTTTCACTGCCTGTCCTTTGGAAGAGGTTAATGATCAGGTATCAATTGTGTACCCATGGCTGTTGCATTGGGGAAATAGTTTAGGGATGATGATAGGGCTAGAAGAATGTTGGACTTGATGATCTTGCAGGTCTCTTCCAGCCAAAACTACTCTATGATTCCATAGTTCTATGTATCTATGATTTTACTGTAATAGATACTATAAATATTCTAGAACTAGATTTCTATTAGAATAAATTATATACATTCATATAAATTTAATTCTAGACATAATATATTTTTAAAAAAATTAATATATAATAAAACACATTCAGATATTTTTAGAAAGCATCACCAAAAAGCATTCTCTGTATGTAAATAAATGACTTAAATCAGAAATGATAAATTTTAAACTTCAGGAGTCTCAGCATTATTTATTATGTCTTGAATACTATTTTTTAACTTCACTTTGCTCTTAACTCTATGATTGCCCCTGTACTAAGCACTGGTGAGGCCACACCTTGAGTACTGGATCCAGTTTTGCGCACCTCAGCACAAGGGAGACATCGAGGTGCTGGAGCAAGTGCAGAGGAGGTGCAGGAACTGGAGAATCAGTCTTATGAGGAGAGACTGAGAGAGTTAGGGCTGTTTAGTTTGAGGAAGAGGAGGCTTAGGGAAGACCTCGTAGCTCTCTACAACTATCTGAAAGGACACTGTAGAGATACTGTGTCTCAACATCAGGAAAAAATTCTTCTTGGATAGTGTGGTCAGGCACTGGAATTGGCTGCCCAGGGTGGTGATTGAATCCCCATCCCTGGATGTGTTCAAAAGACGCTTAGATGTAGTGTTGGGGGGATCAGGTTTAGGGGTGAACTTGTAGAGTAGAGTTGATGGTTGTACTAGATGATCCCAAGTGTCTTTTCCAACCTGGATGATTCTACGATTCTATGATTCTATGATTGCCCAGATACCCAAAAGAGGGAGCACTTTGAAAATGTATCCGTATACTTAGAATAATCAAAGAAATGTGCTGAAGAAGCCATCTCATCATAAAGTCCTGCCAGGTAGAAGATCTTTTGAGGTAAACCTCTGGGAACTAACTTTCTCTCACTCATCTTTCTCCCTAAGGCTATTGCTTTTCCTGCTTCTGTTTGTTCTCTGTCCTGTGTCCATTTTTTCTGAATGCCTCCAAGAATTGCAATAAAGGAAAGGAAAGGAGGGAGGCAGGGAGGGAGGCAAGGCAGGCAAGCCAGGCAAGGAAGGCAAGGAATAAGTCTTTGTGGACTCTTGTTGGACAAAACAGTTTCTCTTTAAAGATTTTATTGACTGATGGAAATTATGTGGTTCCCCTTCCACTGTAATATGTTATCATGCTGGTGTCTTGATGGCAAAAATATAAATGAGTCCTCATTACAACCAAGCCCATGCAGCATCAGTAAAGTCTTTCTGTTGGAGAACCAGTGAGATGAAAATGGGACTGTTAATAGAATATCTATCACATTGATGAAACCGTTGATTGAAATTCACCCTCACACAAAACCTATTTGTAATTTCTCTGTAACACTGTATGCTAATGTGGTCTTGCTACATCCTTATTAGTGATAAATGATAGCAGGAACTGTTTACAATTCAAAACCTTCCTGCTACTGGGTGTCACAGGAGAAAAACTTAGTTATTGTATAAAAGATCTGTGATTTATGTTGTCTGAATGTAGCTCAGAATACATGATCAAAATAAAAGGAGCTTTATTTACCTCCATGTTCTGCTTAATACAATTTTCAGATGTTCCTAACCTAACCAAGTCTTAACTAAATTTTTGCTACCAAGCACAAATTGATGGCACTTAAAGGTAGGTCTGAGGAAGAATTTCAGTGATCACAGAATCATAGAACATTAGGAATTGGATGAGGCCTCAAAAGATCATCCAGTCCAATACCCCTGCCACAGCAGGATCATCTAGACCAAGTCGCACAGGAACATGTCCAGGAGGGTTTTAAATGTCTCTAGAGAAGGAGACTCCACAACCCCCCTGAGCAGCCCTTTCCAGGGCTCTGTCACCCTCACTGTGAAGAAGTTCCTTCTCATATTTATGTGGAACCTCCTATGTTCCAGTGATGTTATTTGAATTCTAATTGAAGACTGAATTCAGGATAATTTTCCACTTTGTTCTTCTTTCTGGATGAGAACCATATAGTTTGTTTCCCAATACACGTTTCACAAAGATCATATTTAGAAAAAATTGGTCTCTGTCGCATTCCTCCTTCAAAAATCTATACAGAATGACTAGTAGACTGCTATTTCCCTCTAACTAAAAGAAAAGAGACTTGGTCTAGGTGATCTTGCTCTGGTGGGGGGATTGGATTAGATGATCTTTCGAGGTCCCTTCCAATCCCTAATGTTCCGTGATTCTTTATTCATTATCCAATTCAATTTCAATATGGCCTTCAGAGTTTCCTTCTTCCAGTAGTGTTGCAGAAAGCAAACTGTGAGTAGAGTATCTTGATCAATGACGGTATCCAAATGAAGGAAGCTGTATTAGTTCTTAAGGAGTCATCACCAAAGTTCATGTTGACTTGTCATCAAGTTTGCTATCTAGATGCAGATGTTTCCTCTATGGAATTCACATGTTTACAGTCACTGCAGTTTTATCATAGAATCATAGAATGGGCTTGGTTGGAAGAGACCTTTAAAGGTCAACTAGTCCCTGCAGTGAGCAGGGATATCTTCCACTAGATCAAGTTGCTCAAAGCCTCAATTATCTAGTGCATTTGCTGACCACATTCTGCATGTGTTATCTTTGGGAAGGCAGGAATTCATTCGAGAAATCAAGACTTCATTAACGTAATCAGAGACAATCTTTATGGTCAACAGACATATCTCACAAGAGAACTGTAGTGTAGACTGTGGCTGATGCCTCCATTTTACACAGGGCATACTCATATGTGTGAGCAGGTTGGACTACTTTTTGAAACTCCTCTCCAGTGCAGAGTTCACACTCTCCTGTCAGTGGTCTGGATAGAAATACAGGGATGAAACAGACTGCTGCTTGTGTCTCACCTTCTTGTCCTGCCAACTTTCCTCTGGTCAACTGGCCCAGAATGGCTCTTTAATGTAGAGCAGGCATCCAGCCTTTCCCTGTGAGTCCTGTTATTTCATTCCACAGGTAACAACAGGGAAGAAATCTCTTAGTCGGCATTGAACTCCTCAGTCCAGCACAGAAGAGCACACATAAACTTAAAACAGGGCAGACAGCAAATCTTCAGAAAGATCAATGTTCCTATCTGAAGCCCAAACTCTTTTACAGCTGTGTCTGGCATTACAAGAAGCATTGGATTTTTCTAGCAACAGTTTATACTAAGGAATTAAATCAGGCTTTCTGTACTGCCTTTGTAGGGCAATTAGAGAGTGATCTTCTATTGACTTCACATTCACAGTGTCTGTGTTTGTTTATAAATCATCAGCATCTTGGCATGCAGAGCATGCAAAAGGAAACTAAGATCTAAGATTCAAGGCGTTAAAGAAATGCTATGAAGATTGATTGGAAGCAATTATTAACTACCCAGTGCATCACAAGGCAGTATTTCCTCATTCTAAAAACGGGCAATAGATGGTTATATCTTCAAAACAAAATTGTTTCATCCTTTGTAAAATTTCACAATTCACCATCTTAGTCATTTTAAAGATGCTACTTTGTGTGCTGATGGTGAGATCAATTTACCACATCTTTTCGTATGTACTTTCCATATCCTGAACAAATAGTTGCTTAATTTCATCTGTTGGCAGATTTTATTACAGTAGATGTTTAGCAGGGCACGCAGAATCACACAGAATTACAGAACATTAGGGATTGGAAGGACCTCAAAAGATCATTCAGTCCAATCCCCCTGCCACAGCAGGATCACCTGGACCAAGTCACAAAGGAACATGTCCTGGCGGGTCTGAAATGTCGCTAGAGAAGGAGACTCTAAAACAAAATACATATGTAAACATGTCTGCTATGATTCCAAGTTTGTAGATGTGTCAGCAGCCCATGAGATCTTGAACTAATTCAGACTCATTGCCAAAACTGTACAGTGTAATAAAATACTAACAGATGGTAGGGCTGACAAAATCTCTGTCATAAATCTGGTCATTTTACACCTGGATATGGAATAATCTGTAGTAATAGCAAAGCTGAACTGGCTTACTGAATCACAGAATTACTGAGGCTGGAAAAGACCTCTAAGATCACCAAGTCCAGTCTACGGCCTAACATCACCACAATCTAGACCATGGCACCAAGTGCCACATCCAGTCTTTTCTTAAATGTCTCCAGGGTTGGGACTCCACTACCTCCCTGGGCCCTGAACCTGCACCCATGCTGCTAATGACCTCCATGAATATCTGGCCAATCTATCTGGCATTATAAGCCTATCTGAGTGGACAGCTTGAGGTTCACTCTTACCATTGAATAATAAACAATAAAATAAATAAATAGTGGACTAATTAATAAATGTATTGTATAAAAAAAATTAATTTGATAAGAACAGATAGTTTCTTTCTTCTTCAGAAATAACTCCACAGGAGATTGCTGTGGTTTGAATTTGGATGGATTTATTACCCTCAAGGATTGGGGAGTTACTATGGCAACCTGTGATAAAGCAGCTTGGAATTCCAAGCTGCATTTTTGACTCTGTGAAACGAGTACTACCAGTTTGGAGCGTCCTGTTTCCAGTTTCCTGTTTCTTATTACTTTTTGTCTAGTCTTTGTTCAGCGCGATCTAAATATGTCCTTTGATTTTTACTTTCTGTCGCCTCACAGGTACTGTCCTCTATAATCCCTCCATTTCTTTTACTTTCAGCCTTTACAAAGTGTTTGAACCATTATAAAGTCAGAGGCATCATGATGGTCATTTAGTCAAACAAGGTTGCAGTTACTTCATTATCCATCCTGCCACCATATTAATAGCTTTTGTCCTTCGCCTTAGTCTTCATACATCTTTGTTATTTGAAGCACTAAGAAAAATACTATTCCAGCTCAGATTCTCACTGAACCTGCAAAGACAGGCAATATGTTTTCTTCTACACGGTGTGCTCCTGCATAAGCAGACCTTGTCTTCTTGGCACATTTATAAAAAGTCTCAAACTTTTCTCATTCTAAAAACCACTATCACCTTTGCAATCCTACTCTGCAGACAGTTTTCTATATTTCTTCCTTTTGTTCTCTCACTTACTACTCCCGTGCCATCCTTTTCTAAAATCGACGTCTCTTTTACATTGCTCTATTTCCTCTTTAAGCACAGTTCATGACAAGCTGATACCTCTGCTAGATTTCAATCCTTTTTTCTTTCTTCTTGTCATCATTGGAAAGTCAAAATCTGCTGGATTTAAGACTTCTGCATTTAGGCTCTTTCATCCCAATAAATACGTATTTTCACTAGGATGATCCAGGGGCTGGAGCACCTCTGCTACGAACAGGGACAGGCTGAGGGAGCTGGGATTGTTCAGCCTAGAGAAGGGAAGGCTTCAGGGTGACCTTATAGCAGCCTTCCAATATTTGAAGGGAAACTACAGGAAGGGACTTTTTACAAGTGTCCAGTGATAGGACAAGGGGAAATGGCTTTAAATTGAAGCAGAATAGGTTTAGATTAGAACTTAGGAAGAAATTCTTCAATACAAAGGTGGTAAGACTCTGGAATAGGTTACCCAAAAAGGCTGTGGCTGCCCCCTCTCTGAAGATGTTCAAGGCCAAGCTGGCTGAGGCTTTTAGCCACCTGGTCTAATCAAGAGGCATCGCTGCTCATGGCAGGGAGGCTGGACTGGATGATCTCTGGGGTCCCTTCCAGCCTAAGCCATTCCATGACTCTATGATTTTTATTTATCATTACTTTTGTCCTACCTGCACTCAAAGGCCCATGTATTCAATATTTCTGGCAAGGTGAAGAAGACCTGTAAGACCATGCAGCACCAGCTCTGAGTGTCTCTCTGTGACATACACATCACTTTAGATTATAAACTCAATATGTAGGACTTTCTTTTACCATCTTTTTCTTGAAGTATCCACAGCTTCTCTGAACAACCATCCTTAGAGTACAAAAATTCTTCCTTATGCCCAATCTAAGCTATCATTAGTAGAAATTTCTTGGTAGAAATAGATCCTTACATAACAATTCATTCTCCAAAATGATGAGACACGGCTGTGTTTTAATGGCCAGACTTAGTGATAAATGCACTAGAAACAGAGCAGGTGAATTACTCCTGCTACTGTCCGCCTGATTTTCTGAAATGAGGAAAAGCAACAGAAAGGTTTTGTTTCTTGCTAGTAACTTCCAAACCACCAGGAACATACTGCAAAGCAGTAAGCCAGAGGTTGTTCACCCATTAGAAAGGCATTTATTTTGAAGGTAAACAAATCAGATATAGTGGTGATATCACCTGGACGCAGTGCGGTATTGATTCAAGTGAGATTTTGCTGCTGCTTTAAAAGATGAGGTTGTAAAATTGCTGGAGGAAAATCTTACACATCAGACATTTCACATACCGGGTGATATTCAGCTGCCTTAGGTAACTGCTCACTTCTAACAGCCTGTAGCTCAAAGAAACCTCAGTGCAGCTGCACAGCCCACTTGAAACACACCTTGTGTACCCCAGACAGCAAACATACCAAAAAAAAAAAAATTACCCCTCATAAGTTCCTGGTACCTAATCGCAGAATCACTCTGGTTGGAAAAGACCCCTGGCATCATCGAGTTCAACCGTCTACCCTACCTGACAAGGTCACCCCTAAACCACATCCCTCCACACCTCATCCAAACCATCTTTAAACACATCCAGGGATGGCAAATCAACCACCTCTCTGGGAAGCCCATTCCAGTACCTGACCAACAGGTTATTTCCTCTAAAACATATTATTGCAGAAGTGCTGGTTGGCTTGGCCTAGGCTAGAGGCAGGTCAGACTTGGAGCTGAGGGCATTTCTCAAAGGTCCTTGCAGGGGCCATGCCAGTAGCCACTTCTCCACCTGCCAAAACCCTGCCAGGCACAAATCAAAGTGTCTTCTCAGTCCATCTTCACTTCCTATTAAAATTTAAAAATACAGACATCCCAAATAACTTCAGTTAACTACAGAGAATGGAAAAGGAATACTTTATGATAGGACTGGGAAAATGAAGACACACAGGCAGGTCCAGAGAGAGGCTGAGGGCAGTGGAAAAACCTGAGTGAACCACACTTCTTAGAGTTATACTGAACTGAGAGGCCAGTCTGCAACAGCAAAAGGAAGTGTCCCAGAGAGGGATGGGAGAAGCAGTTCAATGAGCAGGAGGATTTACTGCTTACTTAGTAAATCTGTAAAATATCCATGCCTGCATGGTTGTAGATGATCGATGGAGTCTAGTTTCCAGCATTGTGGTAGATCAATATAATTTACAAAGCATTTAAAATATTTACTAAAAAGTTTCACCTGTGTGCTCTTGGTATTCTAACACCCGTAATCTCACAACTTAGCTAAACAGCTCACGCATGCATTATAAACCAAGAAATATTATAGGACCTTTCTAAAGGGAGACTACTGTCCCAAGGAAACTCCATATAATTAACAAATCATAAACAATTCTGGTTCTCTGGTAATAAGAGTATATTACACCGACATAAATGTCAGTAGCTATTTCTTGTATCATTAACTCATGCAACATCCAGATGCTAAATATCCATTCCAGTAGCATAAATAAAGGAGCAAAGTTTTGAGAACTACATTAAAATTTCAATACACGACCAGAATTGTACGTCCCTGCTAGCAAGCAGCCTTTGTGCTTTGAAACCTTTGCGACAGTACAACTTACAAAACCAAACAGTGATCATCATCACACAACCTGTAACACACTAATCGTTTTCCAGATGTTTGCTAGCAGATAAATTATTCCATTAAATTCCAGAAGACCTTCAACATACTCACATTTCATTTTGTCAGCTAGGAAATTAGAGGTCGGCGGATCTTGTTTACAAAGGAGATTTACTTTGCACTGTGTTTTGATTAGCTAATCATTGCCAACTGAACGATTCATGATTGCACTGTCTTTATAGACAGGCTGTATCCTGCTACAATCCAAATTACTAACATAGCGGTGTCTTTCTCCCTGTGTTAAGGTATTTGGCATTTTGGAGGATTATAGCACTTGGCTCGATACTCCAGTGGAGCTTGCTGCACAGTGCATTTTCCTGTAGTGCATGATGTACACACCTCTGAGTCTGGGAAATAAGATGAATCCAAAAATTCCCTTTCCTTGCCTCTTCCCACTGTATGGTAATTTCCCTTTCAGCATGTAGACATCACTCCCAGCTGTACAGCCAGGACGGCTAACCACAGCAATGCAAAGACTACTCTTTATGGATGCCTGCACTCAGCTGATCTGAGTGGCAGTGTGTACTGGTTTGAGGGTGACAGTTCACTATCTGAATACAATTTCAATTCACAAAATCACAAAATCATAGAACATTAGGGATTGGAAGGGACCTCGAAAGATCATGCAGTCCAACCCCCCTGCCACAGCAGGATTCCCTAGATCAAGTCGCACAAGAACATATCTAGGCAGGTTGTAAATGTCTCCAGAGAAGGAGACTCCACAACCCCCCTGGGCAGCCCCTTCCAGTGCTCTGTCACCCTCACTGGGAAGACGTTGCTTCTCATACTGATGTGGAACCTCCTCTGTTCCAGCCCACACCCATTGTCCCTTGTCCTATCACTAGATGACATTGAGAAGAGCCTGGCTCCATCCTCCTGACAGCCATCCTTCACATATTTATCAATATTAATGAGGTCACCCCTCAGTCTCCTTTCTCCAAGCTCAAGAGACCCAGCTCCCTCAGCCTTTCCTCATAAGGGAGGTGTTCTACTCCCTTCATTGTCTTCATGGCTCTGCACTGGACTCTCTCCAGCAGCTCCGTGTCCTTCTTGAACTGAGGGGCTCAGAACTGGACACAATATTCCAGATGTGGTCTCACTAGGGCAGAGTAGAGGGGGAGAAGAACCTCTCTCGATCTGGAAGGACACATCCTGCAACATGGAAAACTTTGTGAAATGGTATGAAATGGCCCAAGACAGACCCACAGCTCCGAACCCAACACACCAAGCTCCCAGGTTCAGTGCCAGGCTTCTGTGTGCATGCACGTCTCCGTTTCTGAAAACATCTCATCCTGGCAGTAAAATCTGATTACTGGACTTAAATAAGCCCCAGGGAATGGAGGCGTTGCAGTACAAGAGAGACACCACCGGTTCACTTTTATTAATCAGTTGACAATCAAAATGCAAGACAGCTGACAAGACATTAGCAGCTGCTGCTTTTGCTGCAGCGCTCACAGCCCACGTGTTTGCAGCTCAGCACCCTGCACCACAGTGCTCAGAGGCAGGGCTGTGCCTGCCAGGGACTGAGCGCTCTGAATTTATAACGGGAGTATTTATAGAGGCAGCTGGCACTGGCAGCTCTCCTGGGACACCAGCATGGTCTTCTGCAAAGGGGCTGCTGGAGAAGGAGTAAGGGAGTGGGAATGTGCTGGAGCAACACCAGACCACCAACAAAAGGTCTAAAAAAGCTTCAGGATGACCGAAGTGCCAGGTCTTAGGAGCATTTCAATGTTCCTCTCCAGTCAAACCCCAAGGGCAGCATTCCCACATCAATCCCAGCAGCAATGCCAGTTCCCACCACTCTGGAGCTCCTGAAAGCATTGATTTGGCATGGAGTCTGCAGTATCTTTCCACCCCTTTCCTGCCAGCTTACCCTCCCGTGGGGGCTGAAGCGAGCAATGGAAGAGCATGGGTGTATTTACCAAAGGAGCCACCTCTCCATCACTCAGCTGCTTTGCCTCCTTCATCTTCACCAGAAGAATCAGACGTTAGCTGTGGTGCATTCTGAAACGTCTGCTCCCAAGACAGAGCTTCTGCAGAGCGCTCAAAACGTGGTTTGTTCCCATGTGCCACGTTCAGTGCAAACAGTGGAAGACAAAGGCTCACAGAGTCAGGCAGCTGCTGGGGTGTTCAGCACAGAGGTCTCTGGCTCTCCATGCTGCATCTTTCTTGCCTTGGTAGGAGCTCCGCTGTCTGCTTTAGAATTCAGCACACAGGGCGTGTGGAGCACCGGAGCGTGACTCCTAGCAGCTGCCGCACTGTGTGCTGCGCGGAGAAGCACAGCTGAAGCCCTCTGTGATGGTTCAGGGTGAAACCGCCTCGGCTCTGGGACCTGTTGCTGCTTTAATTGTGGCTGCGTGCAAAGGGGTGCTCCCTTGCTTGTTTGCACAACTGTTCTCCCCACGTGATTTTCCAGCCCCTCTCATCCCTAACACTGGGGTTTGGTTGTGCAGCAGGTGATGAGAAGTCACTTCCCTCGTCTTCAGCCGGTTTGGAAAGATTTAAATCCAACAGACCTCAGCACCTGCAGGGAGTCAAATGCAACTCCCCTAAGTCCTATCGTCACAATGGTTAGAGAACAACCGCTCGAGCAGGGGGGACCATCTTTAAATCAGTGTCGTTTAAAAAAACTCATGTTGCCAAGCTGCGGTCGCTGCACCCCAAAAGAGAGGGAGCAGCGCCAAGTAGGAGGCCAAGTGTGTCAGTGGCAGTAGCTGGTCATCCTGTGTGACTTGGTCTAGGTGATCCTGCTGTGGCAGGGGGATTGGACTAGATGATCTTTGGGGGTCCTTTCCAATCCCTAATGGTTCTATGATTCTAAAACCAACATCCTTCATAGAACAGTGGAGGTGGCTAGAAGAGCGGTAGGTAGCCAGTCAATGGCAGTGAGGCAACTCTTCTTGTCAGTTGAGATGTGCAGATGAATAAAAATGGATAAGCAGGCGTAACAGAACCACGGAGTGATGGGTTGGAAGGGTGTGGGGGGCTCTTAAGCTGCTGTCTCCCTAGTACCCCAGATGGGTCCAGCTTCTTCCCTCATTCAGTATCTCCCACATAGGTTCCTCAAAGGCGAAAGGCAAGGGAGTGGTTTTCTCACAGAACGGAGATATCTGCAGAAGTTCCCCCCACACACACACTTGCTGACCGCTAGGCAAAGTTTACTGTGAAAGCAAAATAATGAGAGGAGGCAGCAGGTTCTGGCTGTGTTCGCCAGCTTTGAATGAGGGACGAAAGTCATTTCCCCTCTTCTTCCTTCCAAAAGCTCTGAGAGAAAACAATAGGAAGAGAAGTTTCTCTTTTCTTCACTTTTAGATAAAAATAACAACAAGGAAATGTTAAAAAAAAAACCCCGCTCTGGTCAATTCTGAGATCAAGAATGTGGATGTTGGATCCAGTCAGGGCTACAGCAGAGCTGTGAGCTCCTGATGCTTCTTCAAAGGGCTTGTTCCAGGGTGAAGCTGGTAGAACCACCCCAGGAGCTGCTAATGTTTTGCAGGGGCAAAACAGCCTCTCAATCCCCACGCCAAGAGAATTCCTCTCCCCTGACGTGTCTCAGCACTGGTGGAGCTGTGGGTCCTCAGGGTCATGCATTTTTCCTTCTCCCTGACCTTTCCTTGTTGGGCAAGCGGCTAGTGAGCAATCTGAAAGATAAATTAAACCAAGAAAAATGTCCTGGGAGTGTTCCTGGTTGTGCCTATCCATGAAGGGCTGCCTGCTCCTGTGAAAACATCCCAGGCACGCACTTGGTTCGCAGGAGGTATCAGCACAGATGAAAGAAGGACTGGGATGAGCAGCTCCTGCACCCACAAGACAAGGTCCAAGAAAGGTGTCACCGTGGGGGATGCTGCAGTGCACATCCCCCCATGCACCCAGACAAGGCTCACATGGGGGCGAGGGGTTCTGCCCGCTGGCTGGCTGGAGCCAAACCATCGCATCAAACCTGACTGGCTCAGCCCCATTAAGGGATGAGGGTACAAACACACTGGATGTTCCTGAGGGTCCCCGGGTGAGATCAAGTGCCCAGGGAGGGGATGGCGTGAGCCAAGCAGAGTCAGCCCTAAGTGCTGCAGCTGAATCACAGAATCACAGAATTATTGAGGCTGGAAAAGACCTCTAAGATCATCAATCCCAGCCCAGGACCTAACATCACCACGATCAGCTAGACCAGGGCATTACGTGCCACAGCCAGTCTCTCCTTACACATCGCCAGGGATGGGGAGTCCACCACTGCCCTGGACACTCCATTCCAGTGCCTGATCACCCCTTCCATGAGGAAGGGCTTTGTAACATCCAACCTAAACCTTCCCTGACACAGCTTCAGACCCTGCCCTCTCATCCTGTCACTAGTTGCCTGGGAGAAGAGCCCAACCTCCACCTGACTACAACCTCCTTTCAGGTAGTTGTAGAGAGGGATGAGGTCCCCCCTGAGTCTCCTCTTCTCCAGGCTCAACAACCCCAGCTCCCTCAGCCTCCCCTCACCAGACTTTCTCTCCAGCCCCTTCCCCAGTCTTGTCACTCTTCTCTGGACCCAGTCCAGTACCTCAACATCTTTCTTGAAGTGAGGGGCCCAGGACTGCCCCCAGTACTCAAAGTGAGGCCTCACCAGTGCCCAGGACAGGGGGAGAATTACATCCCTACTCTTGATAGCTTAGGCTAGAAGGAACCTCAAAGATCATCTAGTTCCAAGTTGCCTCACATGGGCATGGACATGTCCCACTAGACCAGGTTGCCCAGAGCCCCATTCAACCTGGTCTTGAACACTTCCAGGGAGGGGGCATCCACAACCTCCCTGGGCAACCTGTTCCAGTGCCTCAGCAACCTCATAGCAAGGAACGTTTTACAAATACCTACTCCAAATCTCCCCTCTTTTAGCTTGAAACCATTCCCCCTTCTCCTATCACTAGAGTCCCTCATAAAGTCCCACCTCCAGCTTTCCTGTACCCCCTTCAGGTACTGGAAGGCTGCTATGAAGATCCCCTCAGAGCCTTTTCTCCTCCAGGCTGAAGAGCCCCAATTCCCGTAGCCTGCCTTCACAAGATGGGTGCTTCAGCCCTCTGATCATCCTTGTGGCCTCCTCTGGACTTGCTCCAACATTTCCATGTCCTTTTTATTACTGGGGGCTCCAGAACTGGTCGCAGCAGTCCATGTGAAGTCTCATAAGACCAGAATTAGAGGAGGAAAATCACCTCCCTCGACCTGCTGGTGACACTTGCTACAGCCCAGGATACAGCTGGCCTTCAGGCTGCGCTCATGCTTTGCCAGCTCATGTTGAGCTTCTCATCTCCCAACACCTCCAAGTCCTTCCCCTTGGTCTTCTCAACCCAAGCACCACCCAGCATGTAACTGTGCTTGGGATTGCCCCAACCTAGATGTAGGACCTTGCACTTGGACCGATTGAGCCGCATGAAGGTTGCACAGGCCCAGGGCTCAAAGCCTGTCAAGGTCTCTCTGGATGGCAGCCCCTTCATCCTGCTTGTCAACCACTCACACAGCTTGATACACCTGCAAAACCCTTTCTTGTTGCCCTCGATGCCCCGGCCAGATTTCATTCCGTCAAGGCTTTGGCTTCCCTAACCCGATCCCTGGCTGTGCAGACAGTTTCTCTGTCCTCCTCCCAGGCTATCTGTCCTCACTTCCACCATCTGCAGGCTTCCTCCTTACACCTAAGCTCGTTCAGGAGTTCCTTGTTCCTCCCTACTTGGCATTTCTCCTTTCTTTTTGTAGAGATGCAGCGGTCTTGAGCTTGGAGGAGGTGGTCCTTGAGTATTAGCCAACTTCCTTCGCTCCAGCCCCTCCAGGGCTCTGTCCCATTGCACTCTACCAAGGAGGTCCCCGAGGAGGCTGAAGTCCACTCTCCTGAAGCCCAGGGTAAAAGAATTGCTGGGTGACTCCTGCCCTGTGACGCCTCCCGTCCTTCCTCCACACAGAGGCAGGCTGGGAACGACCACGCTTTTGAGAAGAGCACAGGCAAGCAGAATTTCAGTTTGTGATTCACAGTCCAGAGACTCCAACACCAACCTTTTGGAAGGGAAGACTGATGAGGCCACCACTTGGTGTCCACAGTCCCGCATCTCGCGGGAGCCAGTGGGAGAGGAGGAAGAGGCAGCAGTGTGGGGCCAAGCTCTGCCCTTCCTATGCATCTGCCCTTGAGCTTAATGCCACCAGTGGGGAAAACTCGGGCATCTGTGCCCTTGCCATGCCCTCCCCATCTCGACTGAAGAGCCGAGGGCACCCTGTGCATCACACACACGGTCTTCTGGTGGTCATGCCTGCCTAGAGCTGGACCCATTTGTTCCACCACTGTCTCTCCCCAGAAGAAGTAGATGTGTCATTTTCCTTTCACAGGACGTGGAGCGGCTTTATCCAGCTATAAACAGCCTGAGAGCATTTGCTGGCTTATTGTCTCGACAAAAAAGGAAAACAAACAGACCTTTTCCCCCGCCACTTCTGATGGAGTAAACCAGTCGGGACCAGAGATGCCAGAGTTCCCCAAAGCCTCGCTCACCAGAAACAACATCCCACGAGCCTGGTGTGGAGGTAGCCCAAGGGAGCTCTGCTGCTGTCTCCTCTGAAAGTCACACAGAAATAGCCAGACACCTCTGAATAGCTGAAGAGACACTAGAAAGAACTAGCAACCGTGAGAACGTGATACCCAGCAGTGTGACACAGCAGCGCTCCCTTGGGAGAGGCCAAGAGCGATGGGCAGATGTCTAGGTGCGTCCTCACACAAGCTCAGCTTTCAGGGAACTTCAGCAAAAGCCATTCTCTGGGCTAAATCTGCCTGAGAAATCATCCTCCCACATCCAGCAGCAGATGCATGCGAGAGCTTCCCTCTCTTGGCCAGGCAGCAGCACAAGAACTGAGGGGGAAAAGCTGCCATGAGTGTAAAGCAGAAATAATTCTCCCTGAAAAATGGGGCAGGAACAGGATAAGAGGATTCAGGATAAGAGGACCCATGGGACACACAAACCCAAATCCCTTGACGTTCTATCTCGTTTAGTTTGTCTTCCTCCAGCCCGGTGATCCTGCTCTGGCAGGGGGATTGGACTAGATGATCTTTCGAGGTCCCTTCCAATCCCTAATGTTCTGTGATCATAGGAGGGAGTTCACGATCCGGCTCCAGAGCATCATGTTTTACATCTGTCCTTTCACTCCCACCATCCTGACCGTTTTCACCACCACCACCCGTCCTCCAGGAGGTCCTGAGATGTCTCATACCCACTCCCTGTGCAGGCCACCCAAGAGGAAAAACAAGAGAAGGCTTCACCCCCATGAAGACAGGGGGTCAAGCACAGGCTTTGCCCCCACGCTGGCAGGTGGAGAAGCAGATCCCAAGGGTGTCTGTAGATCTCCCTCTTATTCCTAAAGGAAGCAGAGGTCCAAAGAGGAGCGAGCAGCATCCATGTTGAGTAAATAAGCACCTGCCTCTGACAGTGGCTCTCAGTCAGGGCTCCAATGTGTAAAGGGCAGCTGGGAGTCAGACCCTAAAGCCCTTGTTGTCAAGGAACACAGGAGCGAGGGCGAGACTTCCTTCATACTGAAAATGAATGAGAAGAATTGTGAGGGACTGGATTTTCCAAGCTACTACCCAGGTGAGAGCACTGCTGGGTCTGTCTGAGAGTGCTTCGGGTTTCTCCTCCAGTGCTGCTGCATCTTAGCGGTCAGAGGAACAGAGGAAGGCCAGGAGGTGCTCGGGGTGCAAAGCAAGAGTGGGCTAGTGAACAAGGCTTAGAGGCATGCTCAGCAGTGAGAAGTCCTGCACTGTTTGGATGGCACCATGGAGAGCTACTGGGACAGAGATGGTGGCTTCTAGCCCCATGGGCATCCTAGAAACAGCTGGATGGAGTAGCTGCTGGGATGCAGATGAGGGCTGCCGGTCTGATGAGCATCCTTCCCTTGAGTGGGTCAAAACACACTTTTCTTTCTTTTCCATGGGATTTCCACCACAGCCAGACGATGGCTGCCATAGCCTCATGTTTTAAGATTTTCAGGCTCCTTGAGCACCCTGGCCTGCCTCTCCCGGGACGATGCTCTTGGTTCCTACCTAAGCAGGCAGAGAGGGCTCCTCTGGGCAGGGACCCAGCAGTGGAGGTTGGACAACTGCTGTGGCTTCTCCTTGCCACATTCAGGCGCTCACACTGATGCGGGTTCTGCTGAGCCCACGTGAAGTTTAACAGCCTACATAATAATTAAGCAAAGCCTCTCAGTGCAGCATCACTAATTACACGAGTCCTCCCTAAGTCACCAACAGTTCACGGCACCTTGTGTAATCCTGGTGTAGCAGTCTTAGAAAAAGCGAAGCTCGGTGCTGGCAGGAAGCCACACAGCCCTCGTGGCAATTGCACAGCACTTTGGGCATCTATTAACCGGGGTGGGGATTTTTTATGGTTTACATAAAAATTAAAATCTAAAATGTGTATTTCCCCCAATGACTCTGCTCTGCTCTTAATAAAGCAGCACCTTGACTCAGCCTACCATACAAACATCCTGCTGCCCCCAGACAGCCCGATACAATCTTCCTCCCAGGATGAGGAGCTGAATAAGAAGTGACAATCACAGCTCCTGCCTGCAGGAAAACAGGAAGCGCTGGAGTTGTACGACTACTCCAAACATTGTCCTACCTGCTCTGCTCCTTGGGTGCAATGTAAACTTGCTTTCCTTTCCTTTCCGCCTTGCATAACTATTTCTGGTCCAGCACTGGCCAGTCCTGGGGTGCTGCCACACAGGGCAGTCCTTGTGGCCTCCAGCTTCTCCTTGTCCGTTTAAACCCACCGTGATGCTCTTTGTCCGGCCTGGAAGGACAAACCTCCACCTTTCTCACCCACCACCACTGGCAGCTTGGTGCCAGCCCTGAAGACAAGCTCCAAAGGAGGTGGAGACAAGTCCAGGGTGCTGAGGAGACTGGCTCATCCCAAAGCTGCCCACATCTGGCAGGAACAGGATGGAAAAAAATCCCACATTCTCTCCAGCAGGAAGCAGCCAAGAACAGACATTTTGGACAAATCTGTTAAATGCTCATGAGACTAGAGGAGCTGATGTTTGGAGAGATGCTCTTTTTCACTTGCTCAAGGGCTAAGTCTCATCCTGAGCAGTCCCTCTGTGCAGCTAATGGGGTAAGTCTTTGCCCCCATGTCACAGAATTGCCAGAGCTGGAAAAGACCTCAAGGGATCGTAGAATCATTAGGGATTGGAAGGGACCTCAAAAGATCATCTGGTCCAATCCCCCTGCCACAGCAGGATCACCTAGAC
>JAOXOE010027066.1:0-19538 GCA_028565055.1 Phoeniculus purpureus
AGATTTAGACTGGATGTGAGGAGGAAGTTCTTCACTGTGAGAGTGATGAGAGCCTGGAATGGGTTGCCCAGGGAGGTAGTTGAGGCCCCATCCCTGGAGCTGTTTAAGGCAGGCTGGATGAGGCTCTGGCCAGCCTGATCTCTAGGGTGGGGTGTCCCTGCCCATGGCAGGGGGTTGGAACTGGATGATCCCATGGTCCCTTCCAAGCCGGACTGATTCTGTAGTGACTTATGGTGGAGAAGGTACTTTCATCTTAAAGCCTGTGTTTGCAGGTGCTTAGAACCCACCTGGATGTGTTCCTGTGTGACTTGGTCTAGGTGATCCTGCTGTGGAAGGGGGATTAGACTAGATGATCTTTCAAGGTCCCTTCCAATTCCTAATGATTCTATGATAGTAATTCAAAATCGTGTTGGCCACTAATTTATCTCTTTTTCCTTTCTATTAATAAAATAACATTTTAAATAGATATTTGATGTGTTTCTGTGCATGACAGAAAAATACATGTATACCTTCTGCTTTGGTAAAAGTTTACAAGGCTGCAATAAATCCTAGAGTAGTGGGTTGACCCTGGCCATCAGCCATGCACCCACACAAGTGCTTGCTCACTCTTCCCTCCTCCAGGAGGATGGAAGAGAATAGGAAAATCAAAACCAAGAAATCTCCTGACAGGTGAGATAAAAACAGCTTAAGTGAAGGAAGGAGGAAAAAAAACCATTAGTGATGCAAAGTAATCACTCAACAGCTTCCACAAGTAGGTCAGTGCAAAGCCAGTCTTTGAGCACTGTCCACCTTGAAGCCAAGATCACAATTGTTTTCGCTGAAGATGAAAATATTAAGATCATCAGGTCCAACCATTGACCCAGCATTGTCGGGTCACCACTAGGTCTTTTGAACACTTACAGGGATGAGGGTGCCAACACTGCTCTGGGCTAAGCCTGTTCTAATGTCTAATCACCCTTCCAGTGAAGAAATTGTTCCTAAGAGCCAACCTGAATCTCCCCAGTGCAACTTGAGAGGGGTAGACACATTTCTTTTCAATCTTTTAAACCCAGACTTTTAACTTTTCTGCAGAAAACACACACAACATAAACTTACAAATTCTGCTCAGCTTTTCGTAGGATCATAGGATGTTAGGGGTTGGAAGGGACCCAAAGAGATCATTGAGTCCAACCCCCCCTGCCAGAGCAGGACAAAACTATCTAACACAGATCACAGAGGAGCATATCCAGGCGGGCCTTGAAAGTGCTCAGAGAAGGAGACTCCAGGTGGAACCTCCTTTGCTGCAACTTACACCCATTGCTCCTTGTCCTATCACAGGGAGTAAGTGAAAAGAGCCTGTCCCCCCCCATCCTGGCCAGCCTTCAGATACTTATAAACATTTATCAAATCCCCTCTAAGTCTTCTGTTCTCCAGACTAAAAAGCCCCAAGTCCCTCAGCCTCTCCTTATAAGCTATGCCCTCTGGTCCCCTAATCATCCTCGTAGCCCTCTGCTGGACCCTCTCCAGCAGATCCCGGTCTCTCTTAAACTGGGGAGCCCAAAACTGAACACATTGCTCAAGATGAGGCCTCACCAGGGCAGAGTAGAGAGGGAGAAGAACTTCCCTCGATCTGCTAGACACACTCCTCCTAATGCACCCCAGGATCCCATTGGCCACCAGGGCACATTGCTGTGCCATGGTCAACCTGTTGTCCACCAGGACCCCCAGGTCCTTCTCTACAGGATTGCTTTCCAGCAGATCACCTCCCAGCTTGTGCTGGTGGAGTTTGTTGTTCAAGCTGTTACTTTAAAGCATAACAAACAGCTACGCTTTGCTTTTGACCTTCTATGCAACTCCAGTCAGAAGCAGAGGTAGGCAGGAGCGCAGACACGTGTATGGAAAGCACGAAGACGTTTTTCATGAACTTTACACGCTTTGTAGCATGTAAATTCTGTTCTAGTGATCTAATCGCTCTGTCACTCTCACTGAGGACTGGTATTTTTGGTCTGGGCCACAGGTGTGCATACTGATCACTAACAGCAGCTAGCTACTGAGATGAGCAATTTGATCTTTCTTGCTGCTTTCCTCAGTGTCAAAGAGAAGTGTTAAGGAAGAGCATGTTACTTCCAAAAAAACCCCTAAGATTTGCTTAGAGAGAGGGCATTTAGTGGCATTATTTTGCTACTCTTGATATAATTTAACTTTTAGAGTGAAGCTGACAGCTTCAGATTTGTCTGGTCATATCAGGTTCAGACTTCAACCATAAGTCAATCCCTATGCATGTAAGTGACTTCCCTAGCCGATGCTTTAAGGCTTTGTTTTCCCTTGCTTAGGTGTGATTCTGCCTGGCTACCTTACTCCATCTCATGGCAGTCAGCCTGTCCCAGTCATGCTTTTTCCTACTTCTCTACTTCTGGCTTCTGTGATTCTCCACATCTGATTGTGGCCTGTCATTCCCCCTTGACAGTTGTCATGTTCTCCATATGTTTATCTGTATGAACCCAAGTACGTGAAACAGGACTGGGTGGGGTGTGGTGGATGTTGAGCTACTCGAGGAATTAGCACAGATCAGCAACCCTCTTACAGACGGCTGTTTGCATGAGATTGCCCAGTTTGTCTAGGTTTGAGGTTTTGTGGAGGTTGAGGTGGAGCAGAAAGATGATGATCACTAGGGATGCAAGTGAAGTTGCCTTCAGGGACAGACAACAGCTCTTGGCCCATTTTATTCACCAGTGTAGTTGTCTTCCTGCACTGCACTGAGAGTTTTTTCCTTCCTGCCTTATATCCACCACCATTCTTGCTGTCCATTTTTTTGCTCTTTTAGATCATCCAGTCACATCTTATCTACAGTTATTTTTGTAACCCCCAAATAAGTCTTTTTTTAAGGCCCTTCTATCTCCCTGGAAACAGTGAAAACTGATGCTTGCTTTACTAGGGCAGCAGCACGTGCAGTCAGCAGCACCTGCATCTCTGAGCAGGGACTGTTCTGAAAATGGGAGATTTTTGCAGGATTGAAATAGAAATATTGTTTGACACTAAGTATGGACAGGTTAAAAAGCATATTGTGATAAACCAGAGGAGCTGGCCACCCTGCTAATCAAGGGCCATTGTCCTAAGTGCCTATAGGTAAGGTGGCAGCTCCTGATACCCAGAGAAATGTTTCATGAGAGGGAAGTCTGGGATGTGATGTCACTCCAGACCCGCATACTGTTGCTTTGCTCTGGTGATGCCAGTGTGCTGGATGGAAAATATGAGGAAAATGGCAACAGGCAGGTTTGCATTGGCACAAGCAAGTGCTGTGATGGAGTCCTGGGAAACTGAACCTATAATCTGGCCAACAACCCCAGGTACCAGTATAGGTTGGGAATTGACCTGTTGGAGAGCAGAGCAAAGTGACGGACCCTGGGGGTCCTGGTGAACAGCAGGATGACCATGAGCCAGCAATGTGCCCTTGTGGCCAAGAGGGCCAATGGCATCCTGGGGTGGATCAGAAGAGGAGTAGTTAGCAGATTGAAAAAGGTTCTTCTCCCACTCTACTGTGCCCTGTTGAGACCACATCTGGAGTAATGTGTCCAGTTCTGGGCCCCTCAGTTCAAAAAGGACACAGAACTACTGGAGAGAATCCAGCGCAGAGCAACAGAGATGATGAAGGAAGTGGAGCACCTCCCTTATGAGGAAAGGCTGAGGGAGCTGGGTCTCTTTAGCTTGGAAAAAAGGAGACTGAGGGGTGGCCTCACTAATGTTTATAAATATGTGAAGGGTGGGTGTCATGACAATGGAGCCAGGCTCTTAATGTCATCCAGTGATAGGACAAGGGGCAATGGGTGTTAGCTGGAGCATAGGAGATTCCATATAAATATGAGAAGGAACTGCTTCATGCTGAGGGTGACAGAGCATGGAATGGGCTGCCCGGGGGTGTTGTGGAGTCTCCTTTCCTGGAGAAGTTTAAAACTTGCTTGGATATATTCCTGTGCAACTTGGTCTAGGCGATCCTGCTGTGGTGTGGGGATTGGACCAGATGGTATTTCGAGGTCCCTTCCAATCCCTGACGTTCTGTGATTCTGTGGAGGACAGTGGTATGAAACTACATTTAATGCCTCTGATAGGATTGAACTGGGGGAGTGGCACAAGGGTGCAGTGGTGTCACAAGCCAGGAGAGGGAGTTTGAGCCCAGAAGGAAGGGGAGCCAGGAAAAATCCTACTCACTTGCTGCTTTGGTTGTAGGGTTGATGTGGCACATGGTGGGGGAACAGCAGAGCTGCAGTCAGGTTGTTACTGCAGAGACAACCTGCTGTGTGTGGCCTTCGACTCTACTAGCCTAATCAGAAGGCTTCTGCCTCTCACATAAACCCAGAAACATTTGATAGACGGATTTTCAGTGGTGCCGTCAATCATGCAGTAGTAAGTGGGTTTTACACTAGAGTGATTAATTACTGTGCCCATTCTGCTCTGTAAACATCAGATATGTTGTGTGTGAGGGTGTGCATGCAACACTGTGTGTATTTGTCTGCTGAACATTTTCAATCCATGCATAATTTATGTGATTTTATATATATATATATATACACACACACACACGTGCTTAATTGTACTAGTGACTAAATAAATCTATTTTCTCCAATCTTGTGATTCACCAGATATGCACTTTTGCTTGCTGCTCCGCTCAAAATGCCACCCACTGTTCACCTACCTTTACAATAAGAAAATGGTGCAGGCTGTGGGCACATGCAATTTTTAAACTACTTTTCTTTATTTCTGTCTACCCTAGCAATGAAATAATGCTCAAACACTTAACAAATTGAAAATTATATGCATGGTTTGGTAGCTTTTGCAAAATAAGATCAAGACTAACCAAATCAGGCCCCAAGGAACAGTGATTTGTTCATTTGCTTTGTATTTGTCCTAAGCTGAACTGGCCTCAGTGAGTATATTTTTAAATATTTAGAGAAAGTTTGAGTAGTTGAGATGGGACTACGCTTTTGAAAATTCTGATTTGTTTTTCAAAATGGATAGTGTGCTCTTACCAAATCTGTTTTGAGTCTTGAACGGTTGATAAAAGAGTCTTCTTTTCTTTACTTGTCCTGCCATTCTCCTTCTTGAGTCCTCAGAGATAATATCTAGGAAATATCCTCTCTTTTTTATGATACCAATGTGCGGTCCCATTGAAACTATGATCAGATTAAAAATCTATTTTACTGGTGCTACAGTGAAGGTTGAAGAGGATTAACCAATGAGAAAACAGTCCTAGGACCAACCTGAGAATTAACTGCAGCTGGTTTTTTTGATCATCATTGAGGGTGTCTTGTCCTACCACAAGACCCCTCACAAGACAGCTACCACCTGAGTGTCACTAGCATTTCCTAACTACTGCTTTTAACATGAGCATGACCCGTAATGAGCTTGACCTTGCTTCAGTTGCCCTTGGGACAGTGCTGTAGGTTTGCTGTCAGAGGCTCTGACCTGACTGGGAAGGAGATCTATATGGGATACGGACTACGTGATCTACAGAGTTTCCTTAAACAGAGTCACAGACTGGTAGGGATTGTATCTACCAGGTCTGCTCTGTGCAGCCCAGGAAATTGGGTACTGAGTTGTGAAGGAAAGGAACAGTTCGCCTTTCAGCCCCCTTTCTAAGCGTGGAGAATAACTGTTGAAGAGTGGGTGCACGGAAGCAGGTTAGGTTGCTCCTGGCCTCTGTGATGACCAGCTGAGGCCAGCATGGGCCAGTCAGGTATAGAAGCTTCACTGAAGAGGAATGTGCTGCATCAAGCTGCATGTCAGTCTTAGAGCAGGGCCCAGCTGCTGAGTTTTACAGGGTTTCTCTGACTTTGCTTATTGTTCTTTGCTCCCCAGGAATTACAAGTTTTCTGTGTCACTCACCTTCCCCTCACAGAGGGGACCAGCTGTATGGAATTCTTGTCTTTTGGTAGCATCTGACCCCCACTGCAGGCTTATGCTGGGTCGCCTTTGAAATGTATCACAGAATCTCTTCAGTTGGAAAAAGACCTTTAAGTTCAAGTCACAAAGTAGTGGCAGCAAAGTTTCTAGGAGACTGATGCACTTAGATTTTTTTTCCTTAACCCCATCTTTGTATTTAATCCTTCTCCTTGTCTGCCTTTTTCTGTGGGTCAAACTTCAAAAACTCCCCACCTCATTGTTTGCCCAGAAGGGGCATTATCAGTTGGAAACACATATTTAATGTTCTGTGACTATGATGAATCGTGAAGCTGAGAGCAGACAAGTGTTTACATAATGTTTCCATTATATTCTCCTCTTTAAATTAAAGCTTGATCACAATCAATGTTGCAATGTCAGTGTCTCACCTTTGTAAGAAGAAAGACCCAGACCTATGAAAGTAGCCAGTACTTCTAAATGGCAGAAGTTAGAGACGGAGTGTACGTAAGAAATACTGAACCTAAGGCAAAGACACACAGTGCCCACTCCCTGTCTGGACATGAGTAAAGACATGACTTCTTTTTCACCTGTGTTACTTTATAAAGGAGGATGTAAGAGGGTTACTTTATTAAAAGGATGTAAAAGGCTTTCCTGGGGAAACAGACTGTGAACTGACTTTACTCTCCAAAAATGGCAAGAGGGAATGAGCAAAGTACATCAGCAGCAGACAGGAAAACCGAGGAAGAGATAATTACGTGAAGTTATCTTTCTCCAGTACATTAAACTTTCACTGCTTTTTTTTTGTTTTTCCCTGATTGACTAATCTCTGCAGTTTGCCAGACTCTGAGCTGGTATTTTTAAGTACCACAGTGTAATGGTATCTGTTCCTCTCAATATGTCTATTTAAAAAAATTTCTTCCAAGTGAATTTGAATCTTCACTTAGTGCGAATACTTGACTTCCAGCTGGATACAGAAGTAGCTATGCATGATGTTATATTTCCCTGGAAAATACAACCTCTAAATTCATTTGCTGAGGCTTAGAGGGAATTAGAAAAGGAAGTCTTTCGTTATTGATATTGATGTTCCAATTGCTCTGTCGAGTTAAAACATTTGTAACTTTTTTTTTAATTCCCAGTGAACTAGGGCATCTTAAAAAAGCAGTTAAAAAAGCTGTGATTTTTAAAAAAAATCATTTTTATTCCATAATAATCCATGGAATTAAATATTGAAACAAAGGCAGTTTAGTTCTGTTAATTCTTATTTAGAGAGTACACATAATTAGACATGGGGTTCTGGTACTTCTGTGTGACCTCATCTCTTCTTGTTATGCTTCTTTTAATTTTAATGCTTTTGTTATTTTCTTTCTTTGCCATCTCTTACCTCTGCTTTTTACATCTCTCTCTTCTTTCCTGTACTTCCTCTTTCTGCCTTTTTTATTTTTCCCTCTTTCCACATTCCTTACAATCTCCTTTCATAGAATCACATAATCACAGAATAGTTCAGGTTGGAAAAAGATCATCTAGTTCCAACCTCCCTGCCATGGGCAAGGACACCTCCCTCTCGACCAGGTTGCCCAGAGCCCCATTCAGCCTGGCCTTGAACACTTCAAGTGATGGAGCATCCATAGCTTCTCTGGGCAATTTGTTCCAGTGCCTCACCATTCTCAGTGAGGAATTTGTTCCTTACATCTAATCTAAATCTACCCTCTCTCTTAGTTTGAAACTGCTTCCTTTCATCCTGTCACTGGATGCCCTTGTAGTTTGTTCTTCATCACATGCACAGAATCACACAGAAAATTAAGGATTGGAAGGGACTTTGAAAGATTACCCAGTCCAATCATTGTTCTTCTGCATTCTGTTACGTTCTTTTTTCTGCTTTCTCTCTTGCTCTTATATTTTTGAATTCTCTTTTCTCATGCAAGGCTCAATTAAGAGACGAAAGCAGAGTCGGGTGACTGTCAGCATTTTTCACAGTGCTTCCATTTCAGTGGCAAGTACTGGAAATGAGTGGACATGGCTGGCTGTACACAGCCATGGAACAACACTGGTACTAAAATAAATTGTAGTTGGTGGTTCACAGGCAGGTAACAAAAACAGCTTTCCTGACCCAGTAACCTCCTAATTTAGCAGTAAAGCGTTACGAAAGTTAAGCCTAGAAAGGCACAGGATGTGCTGTGCTTAATATGTGGTTTTTGCTTGGGATTTTGTCATGAATTTTACATGATCCTGATCAATTCATTCAATGTTAGTGCCTCTGTTTCTTCGTCTGAAAAGCTGAGGGTCACATGTGCCTGCCATACAAAATAACGTGAAAGGAACATCAGCAATCCATGCTCAAAGTCTTATGGGATGGTCCAGTAGAATTGTAGAGTATTAATATTTATTTTCCTCTTAAATCCAGCATTTTATCTGCCTCATGAAATACAATGCACACAGGAACAACTGGCAAATACTTTCTTAATATTGCCAAGATAGCCTCATGCACATGGTGCTGCAATCACTCAGCACTGGTGTGTTTGTTAGAGATTGGCCTCATTGACTATCTGATTTGTGATAATCACTGATACATAATCTGAACCTTTCTGCACCCTTATAATAGGTTCTGGTCCTCTAAAACCTTCTTAAAGGTTTAACACTGCACTGTTGAGGCAACAAAGACACATGTGTAATACACAGTAGTAAACACACTGTATAGAGCAATTTTTGCTTGGGGTAAACCCCTCTTGCAATGATATCCACACAGGTTTCCCCAGGCTGAACAAGCAGCACCTCCTCACAGGACAAGTGCTGCAGCCCTTGACCATCTCAGTGTTGTCCTACTCAACTCACTCGTTGGTCAATGCATTTCTTGTACTGCAATATTCTCCAGTTTATTGATAAAGGTCCCATGACAGACCCCTGTAGTGCTTTGCTTCCCAGTAGTCTCCAGGTAGAGTAGAACACATCAACTGCCACTCTCTCTGAGCCCAGACATTCAACCAAATTCTTTACCTCTCTAGTTTTCCACCTTTCCAGACTAAAACATCCCAACTTGAATTCAGGAAGACTGTTGCAGACAGAGCTGAAAGCCTTGCTACTGTCTAAGTAAATTACAGGACATCTGTAGAGCTGAGGAGTGATGGGGAGGCTGGGGCATGAAAGACAGTGCTGCCCTCTGGAGTGGTGATCTAGCCCCTTGTCTAGTTTTTCTTTTCCCTTCTCTTCTCTACTCTGTGAGTATAACTTCTAGTAACTTTAGTAAACTTTACTTTCATGCAGACCTATAGTGTAAGGCTCCTTAATTTGACCCAAGTGAGTCCATGAACCTGAGTCACTCCCTTTCTCTTCTCTGATCAATTGGGATATGACACCTGCTCAGTAGTTTGGTTTTGGCTGGATGATATCTGTGATCCAGTTTGCTGTAGAGCTATGCTTTCCTATGTGTAATGACAACAGTGAGGGAGGTGTTGAAGTGGGAACCAATTCAAGGTAGGGAGGGTGGTGACTGCTTAAACCAGTGTAAGTGCTACCATTAAATGCATACACTAGTGGCCTGCACTAAATGTTCAAAGTTGAAATCCCTTAGTCCACACACAAGTGTGTATGAAGCTTGGCTTGTCGGTGACCTTATAATAGCTTTCTGCAGCTTCCTAGACAAAACAGTTGTGTGTTGTGGAGGAAAACGTGATTGCATCAAATAATTTCTCTCTTGTCTGTTTAGTGCATGCAGTTATGGTGAACAGAGTAGGGTTTGCATTTTTGTACTCCTTTGGTCCATGTACTCTGCCCTCATTTGGTAGGTTGCAGACTCTTCTCAAGGGAAAATAGTGTGTAAAAAAAAAAAAAAAAAAAGTTTGGAGAAAAATGGTAGAAGAACTTTTAAGTATTTGTGCAGAGCAAAAAAAGATGCCTGCAGCACAACTCTGAAATCTGTGCAGATTTCACATCTCCTACTTGTAGTCCCTTAATGACTACACTTGTTTTCTATCTGCAGAATCGTTTTTTCCATGCGCTACCTCAACAAAAGCCAAAACAAAAAAGCCCACCATCATTTGTTTTATGAACCAAGTTAAAAGTTAAGGAATCTGTTAATGGTCAGACTCAAGCTTTAAGGCCTGTTCCAGTCTAAATTGTAAGATTCTATGTTAAAATTTCAAAGAGAAGAAAAATCTGCTATGCTTACTTTATGCTTCTACAGTGCATTTACAACGTGCATTGTATTTATAAAAGCAGTGACTTAGGAGAGTGTGTGGGCATTCTTTTGAGTAAATGTATCAGTAACTGGTTTTTTGCATTAAATGTACCTTAAATCTCCTTTGTTTGAAAGTGTTAAGTGAAGACAACTATTTTAGGGGTTGACAAAGCTGATGAGGATCTCAGTTCAAAGAATGGCAGGCAATCCACTTTTTTCTAAAGTAAATGGCAAATAATTGTGATCATGATGCTCTAAGAATAAAAGTGAAGTTGTTTTAATACGAGACATTGTCTTTCCATGCAAACTTATCCTACAGTAAATTGTTGTCTTGAAAGAAGTAGCAGGTTTTGCATCACACATAGAAATCCTAAGTACAAAAGAGATTAAGGCAGAGGTTATAAAACAATACTGGACAAAAGGCAGTGCAGCACTTTCTCTTTAAGCCTCTCTAGACTAATCCCAATGCACTTTGTGCCTCTTTAAGCAACTTAAGCACCAAATCAAATTTGACATATTTAAATGGTACATTTGAGTTGACTGCTCACCTATGTGAATTGTGTGAAGAAATCAAGAGAATATGCTCAGATCATTAACTCAATACCAGCCCACTTTAATCCCTGATGACTATTCTGTTGGAGCCAGTTCCATTGAACTAGTCTTGTTGTTAGGTGATAGTCCCCTATTGCATTACCCAACCTCTTGTGCATGTGTTTCCAGCTCATCTGTTAACAACCCAGTCAAGTTACTGGTTTCAACACTTTTGACATTACCTCCAAGCTGCTCTCCTACTGGTCTGAACCTGTTGTTTCTGTCAGCAATGCCTGGGTGCCTCCCAAATTGGAGACAGTTGTAATCAAGCAGCCCCACCTCCTGTACTGCTCACGGTTTCTTCTTGTATGTTGATGTAAGAGTAGAAGTATTTTCTATTCCTGATCCCTGCTCTGTAATTCACTAGGTTCTGCTGAAAAATGGTGGTAGCTTATCAGGAAAATTAAATTCAGCTTTCTAAATTACAGCCTGTAGGGCATTAAGTGCTTTAAACAACTTTTGCAATCACCCTCTGCAGACCAGACACTTTTTTTGCTTCATGTTTGGTACATTAGTCATTGCTGAGCACAAGTGCTTTAAAAAAAAACACCCTAGTAATTGCTGTTCAAGGATCTGTATAGAAAAGTGGTGGTAGTTCCAACACGTGAACATGAGCCCCTACACTTGATCAAAGTAAAGGTTCTGCTAGACCAATAATACAGGTGACAGTGGACAGTAGGAGAAATACTTAAGAAAAATGGCAGTGAGAGCCTGCTCTGGCAGGGGGATTGGACTAGATGATCTTTCAAGTTCCCTTCCAATCCCTAATGTTCTGTGATTCTGTGCGATATTGTTCCCTTAGCTGACAGGTTCTTCTGTGTTGAACAGGAATATGAGAACCAGTGACTATAAACTGAAACAGGAAATGTTCTGACTGTGTATAGAAGGAGAAAAATCATCAGGAAGAGAATGAATTATGGTAAATTGTTCAGAGAAGTTGTGAACCCTCCCTCCTTAGAGATGTTCAAAAGTCCTAAAGAGTCTGGCTCGTATTCAGTGCTGAACCTGCTTCAAGCAGGAGCTTGATTGGGTGACCGAGGTCCCTCCAACCTCGGTGATTCATGGATTTTAGCAAGCCTAAAGAAGTAATTGTCCCTTCTGCAATCAGAGCTATCGCATCTCTGAGCAGTTCTTGCCCTGATTGCATGTGTTTAAAGCTGTTCTTCGTGAAATGAACAGCTGCAGTTTTGTCTGTTCTAAAGGCAACAGTATTTGGGCTATAATTTCATATAATTTTATTCTATCTGAGGCCATGATTATTTTTATTCAAACTTTGCCTCAAATGCTTCCCTTAGATGGATGAACTGGCAGCTGTAGCTATCAAAAGGAAATCAGTGACATTTCGCTGGACACTTTCTGTGGAAATAATTGTTCTCAATAAAAAAGTTTTTAATTATGGCCCCATAGGGCAGTTGTTTTGACTATACAGGAGACGGATTTCTGTAGGTATCTGCTTTCAACAACACTAATGCAATATCCCTTGGATGGTATGAATATCCAGTAATTGCATCCTGTTTATGTTTTTATCCACATGTTCATGGACTTTAGTGACAATCAGAAGTACTTATGCATTAAGTACATTCCACATTGGAATTTTCTTTGTTAGTGTGATGCTTTGAATCAGTAGAGCAAACTAGACATTAACCTCGCAGATTAGTCCTTGGCTGTTGCAGCTGGAGCCAAAAGTTCTACTCAGTCTGAAATGTGCCACATCACAATTAATTAGCACATAAGCACACGATCTGGGGAATCCCTATTTGAGTGGGGACCAACTGGAAACATTTTTGCATCCCAAAGGGACTAATTGAACAAAAAGATTCTGCTAATATATTGATTTCAGACTGTGTAAGTGGGGATGTGCATTTCTGCCTTCTGAAAATAATCCATGATCTACAGGCATACAACACGCGTCAGATCTCAGGGCACAGCAGCCGTCCAGGCATATGTACAGGCTTTTTGTAGACTGACACTTAAGATAGGTAAGCTAATAGATTTCTTGTCATGTCTGATGAACAGGATGCAAAAATCATTTGTCCTTTACGATGTCCTAGGAGGCAAAGACAACACTAGCTCTGATGAGAAAGCAATTAAAGTCGCAGCCTGAGTTGTCCCCGCGTTCAAGTCAGATAACAGTGCCGTTGACTGCGGTGGTCCCCATGCTAAAGGACAGTAATCAGAAGATAGATATGACCGAAACCAAATTTGCTAAGGGAAATGTTATTGACGTTTCTGGGTAGTAGTAATAAGCAAAACAATAAAATCAACTACACAAGAACAGGCTATGCTACGCTGAGTTTTGAACAGAAAAAAAGAACAGAATTGAGCATCTAGGTGACTTGAATTTTTTTGTGGTAATAACCCACTATTCATAGTTTACAGTTGCTGTTACTATCTCCTTCATCTTGCTGGGGTTACCACCACAGTAACTCTACCAACAACTACTGATGCAGATGGGCCCAGCCCACACCTGAGCTCCGTCGCAGCACACCATCATTTTAGGAGCTCATCTTTAGGATGGTTAGAAACTAGTTTTAACTGCGGATAATTTTGTAATTTGTAGGCACAGAAGTCAGCTTGACATATTCCTCTTAACCTGATTGAATTAATCTTAAATGCTTTGGCAGCTTTTCTCCACACTGCTGTTAAAAGAATTGTAGATAATGACATGACTTGTGGCTGGTCTCAATCCCTCCTCTAAAGGAAGAAAATAGCAACCCCTACAAAAACTGCAGCTGACCTAATACTTCTTGGTCATTGTGCCGCCTGAATTGCCTATTTCATCCCCGCAGGGTTGTCAATTCAAGCTCATGTGGTTATTTTGGAACAACCAAAATTTGGAGTAATCAAGCATAAGCATTCTGGGTTTTGAAGTGTGTTAGGGTTTTGGGGTATGCTTAGAAATAATGCTTTCCACTTATGTAAGCTTTTACATGATTTGATGCTCTTAACTTGCACTGTGAAGTTTCTTCACTGTATTCCATGGATACTCTATTCTGCAAAACATTTTTCCAGACAAACCAGGGTGACACTGAGTCTTAAGTATGAACAATTAGTCTTCTTTTCCTATATTGCAGTTCCATGTAGCTCTCATTTGTGACCACCAGCTTAAGCTGTGCAAAGGTGAACACAATATCGAATCACCGTACAGCCTTGTCCAAATGGCCCTTGAGCCCTTAGCTGACCTCAGTCTTCACCTCCCAACAATGGCTAACACTGTTAGGGAAGGAAAAGATACTACTTCTTGTTCTTTCTTCATATCAGCTGGCAGAACCATTAAGTTTTGTTCCTGAAATTGTGAATCACAGAATTGTTTCAGTTGGAAGAGACACTTAAGATCATCTAGTCCAACCACTAAACCAACTCATTGTATGTTGGAGTATGGTGGTCATCAGAGAATCACACAGAATCACAGAACATTAGGGATTGGAAGGGACCTCAACAGATCATCTAGTCCAATCCCCACAATGCAGCAGGATCACCTGTCCAGGTGGGTTTTAAATGTCTCCAGAGAAGACGACTTTATAATATACCCCTGGCAGCCCCTTCCAGTGCTCTGTCACTCTCATCATGAAGTAGTTCCTTCTCATATTGATGTGGAACCTCCTGTGTTCCAGCTTATACCCATTGCTATCATTGCCTATCATTAGATGGCACAGCAGAGCCTGGCTCCATCCTCCTGACACCTACCCTTCACATATTTATAAACATTAATGAGGTCATCCCTCAGTCTCCTCTTCTCCAAGCTAAAGAGACCCAGCTCCTTCAGCCTTTCCTCATAAGGCAGGTGTTCATAGTCAGCAGTGTTGAGTTCTAGGGAAGTTTTTGCTCTTTCAGAAGAGTGACAAGAGGTTCTTTTATGAGCCAGAATTAACCCTAAGTTTCAGGTCTAAATTTCAGGCTTGGAAAATATAAACCCATTGAAGACAAATTAATTCCTGGCACTGCATATGTCATTGTTTAGTTGTTCATAGATTACTGGTTCTTCAAATCTGTATTTCTCCTTTAGACTCTAGTTCAGTGTGAACCTTAAACAGGTTCTTGGCTTTAGCATTTGAATGCTTTTATCAAAGTTCTTTAAAATTAAAGTTCACTTCAGCATCAATTACTTTCCTAAATTTGTGAGTGATTGATTGATTGAGGTGAAGCATTCATCCAGACACTCAACAATTCTTGATTGTTACAAATTCCCTGCTACGGGATGTATGGCTGATGAATGTCTGTAAACATAACCTTATGGAAGGAAAGGTCTTCTTTTTGTCTTGTACATGTGACATTTTTTAAGACAGCTGTCCAGGAACTTTACCCCTGCCAAAGCAGACTGTGTAGATCTTTCAGAAAATGGTGGCCTCCAAACACTGAAATGAACCTGAAGCAGCAAAAGATGCTTCCCACAGATTTGGAGGCAGCAACAAAGCTCCTTGGACAAGATTTCTTGTCATTGAAGCATGACTTTCTGTATAAATTCAGTTCATTTCTGTTGTGAGTGGACATGATAGCAAATACCTGCTGGTAAAAGACAACCCTCTCTCCTCCCCGTATCTCCCTGTGAAGATTGGTATCTTGGCAGCAGAAGCCCCTGGCCACAGTTCTATCTTTAAATCATTTCTTTCTGTTAATAAAATTCCTCATCTTTTCTTTAATATAACATTTGCTTCTGGCTTCTCTGTTTTAGCGACCCTGAGAAATCAAATCGGCACAAAGGTAATCTAAAACAGAACAATCAGAAACTCTTCATTTCTGTGGTGACCCTTATGTGACTGCAGACTGTTGAGTGAGTCTGTAGAGTCTGATTAATCACAGTGTCATCAGTCCTATCAAAGAAGCTCTTAGAAAGGAATCTGACATTCCTTTCAAAAATGCACTAGTGAGACCGAATGCTACCTTTGGATGATGTAACTTTTGTTTAGCTAATTCCACCTGGTTGTATAAGTGCTCTTCACAACTGCAACAGATGGTGAATCAATTCCTGACAGACTTATCTGAGCCAGTCTCAACAGACATGTTTGAAGCATTTGACATCCATCCAGTGCTACCTAACTATGTTGATGTTTACACCACCAGGCTCTGAGAAAATGAAGCCAGCTTCTCTTGTTACCTTTTCAGAGCCAAGAGAAGGGTTTCCTGTGCAAGGCCATCACTATCCCTAAGCAGATAGTGGAGGAATGGAAGGAAGAAGAACTAGTCAGTGCACACACGAACATGGTAAACTGGCTGATCTTGTTCAAGTGCAATATACATTTGTACCAATTTCATACCTGCCATGACCTTGATAGAAATCCTTACTATTAAAAGGGCTTTCTGGTACTGGACAGAGGCCAAAGGCTTACGCCAGCCACTTGGTGTGTTGCCACTTGGTATGTTGCCCCAGTATTGCAGTGGCAAGGTGAGCAATCAGTGTTGTGCCATCTTCTCTTTCTGGGAAACAGAAAATAAATGATTGTCACAGTTTCTTATCAAGTAATCATCGAGTTTATTAGCCAAAATCATGCTGTATGTCCCTTGTATCCCTAACTAAGGTTGTAAATCCATTGTAAACATTGCTGGGCTTTCCAGAGGAGCCAGAAGTAAGTTGTTTGAAGTTACATTGAAGAATATTATGACAGCATAATGTTAGCAGAACTGAGAAACTATCATGCTTATATTTCAAATCATTTTTCTGCTAAGCTTTCCTAACTTAGGAAAAGCCCCTTTGAAGTCTCTTCGTAGACTCATATTCCAGCTTAATTGAAATACTTAGATAAAAGTGAAACCAAAAGTTTAGCGCTGAGGCATTCAAGTAGAGAATCTTACTGTTCAAGCACTTTGAAGCACCTTTAAACTGCCTCTAGATCTGACCTAGTTTGGCCCTTCGTAGTTTATAACACACTCAAGGCAAGTAAGAGAAGTAGGCTATGAACAAATCATTTAAAATAACTATACTTCTGTCAGTTTATACTGGCAAACATAAGTAATATCATTAATATTTCTATTACTTAGATTTTCCAATTAAATAAGAATGCTTACAGTAGGACCGAAGATCCTGAACACCTTTGCAATAGAAATACATCAGTCAGTGGTATTGTCAGGTTTCTGTGGCACTAACTTTTTTTGGTTAAGACTTGGAGCAATAATACATTATACATCCCATTAGGGAGCATGAAGTAGGTCTTCAGTCCCTTGGGTGGATTCTTTCTAATTCTGCCTACTAAAAGTGAAAATGGGTTTTCAGACTCCAGAGTCTCTCACCACATCATATACATTCTGTGTTACTACTTTTACATGCTTACCTGGGAGCCAGTGGACAACTGGGGGTTTATGGAGAAAAGAAACATCAGAGTTAGAAATTCAGTGGCCATTCATGAGGAATTTTAGTGCATACGTAATTACTCTTCACATCTTCACATTTAACTCTTCTTATCTATGGAGCCATTTGGCTGTTAAATTCTGCCAGGACTACAAAACTATATTAATCCACAGAAGAGAACAGTAATACAAGCTGCCACTGTAGTATTTTTTTTTCCACTAATATATGTTCAGTGCTTTTTGATGGGATGACTCCGGGATAAGTATCAGCTCCAATTTCCATTTAGTATGGATAGTATTTACCATCAAGATGTGCTGTAAGGTTCCTGCTACCAAGCAGGGTGTTATGGACAACCAAAAGCAGGAGATCATGCTTTTTATCTGTAATCTAGCTAATTCAGAAAATCCCAAATTCAGTGGCTATGAATTATAGAATCACATAATATTTTAGTGTAGAAGAGATCTTAGAGATCATCTCTTTCTAAACCCTCTGCCATGAGCAGGAACTCCTCAAAGCAGCACCAGAAGCTTTATCTACTTCTCAAAATCATATTCTTGGTGAATTATTACAGTGACAAATGGGAACTGTTTTGTTATTGCTTTTGCTTCAGTAGCAGGCAGCATGATGTTATTTTGAACATTTCTACAACTCATTACAGTCTTCCTTTTTTCCCTTAGACTTTCAGATGTATGGTCAGATGAAATATTGTGTGCATTGTCAGTTCACAACCTCAAGAACAGTTTCTTTCACTTCTCACAAACTGGCTTAGGAGCCATCTCCAAGTGGTCATTAGCTGAATTGTCCTCACATAGTTATTCTGTAGATGAGGAGCTCAGATCTATACTGTCCTAAACACAGGACTGGAAAGACATCAGTCGCTATAGTCATTTTGAGTACATCAGTCAGTGCATATTCTGGAATGTCTTTCACCTACCAGACACTGAAGGCCATGTACCCATGCTTGGGGAATGTCAGTGCTTCTCCTGAAAGGAAGTTGATTAAGCTGTTCAGCTTTATACAAAATCTCAGGACATTCCATAGTGATTTTCCTGACTATTCTCTGAATCGTAGTTCCTCCTTTTTCTTGTGGAGGTTTCTTGAGAGGAGTTGCCAAGGTAGTTTTGGCTTTTGATTTTCATCAACTTCTCTGATTCAATGTGGAAAGTAAGCTGTGTGAACCCTTTCACATGTCCCTGGCAGCAGAAGGAACAAGTTACTAACCCTGAGTCTTCTAGGTTTGTGACAAACTGTGAACTATTATTATGAAAGACTTTGCAGGTCCTAACAGGGCAGGTATTACAGTCCTTACATTGTTCTGGTTTTGTCCTCTGGCAGGACCTAATGAGTAACTATGGGTAATTTTTCTCCTGTCTGTTTAATATGGATTGTGAGTAGATGTGATGTTCTCCTAGCTGTAGGGACTCTTCCATAGGAAGGGTGTTCAAATCAATCCAGACTGAAAGGTGACAGATGGAGAAAAGCTGGCACAGATAGAAAGGGATAATATTGATATCAGCAAACAAGAATGATATGACTTTATCATGGGTGTGTTATGCTGGCCTACTTCTGCTCTGTCTACCTATAAGAAAACACGATTTTTTTAGGTTTTGTGGCCACTTTAGTGCAACTTGTCGCTGTCATTGCAGAGTTCAGTCTCTCACTTTCTTGCAAACCACACAGCAGTCATGGACACCAAAATAACTTGGGAAACAAGACTTTTCCATATTCTCTCTTTCAAGCAACTTGCCAGAACAACAGCTGCTATCACTTCTAAAATGAGTAATTTGGTGCAACCCATTTCTTACTGTTGCAGCTGGTATTGCTGAAGCACTGCAACTCAGTTGACATGAGTAGGTGCCTTTGGCCAAATTATCTTCATAATGAAATCTGAGCTCTAGACTGTGTCTCCTACGTGATCCATTAAAACCTGTGTTAGTTATCTTGCAAACTGTCTGCAAAGTTCATGCATTTATAGAGAGAGCTAGACATAGTATCTGGGACTTTATTTCTGACTTGACAGAACACTTATTTTTGGGGGGCAATGTCTAGGTTGAGTTTGAAATTAAATCACACAAAAATACCTAGACCATGAGGCAGAAACCTATTTCTGCTGTAAATCTAAATAATGCAATAATGAATAATCCTTCGTAATAGACAGTGAATCCTACCTGTGTTTTTGATATAAACACGTTATATCAATGACTGAAAGATCAGTATGTACTAGACACCTTCAGTGAAATGATATTGAAATGTCAGCACTCATCTGATAAAGACTCTAAAACTGTGTTAATACAAAGGCTCAGTTGCCACACTCAGACACCACAAATTAGTTTCCCCTGCCTCATCTAGTACGTCATTCTGCTAAGGACCAGTATTTCTTTATTAGAATAAAATCAATGTGTTGAGCAAGTGCCTGCCGTAACTAAGGTGAGCATTATATTGTATTCAAATAGCAAATAATTCACATTCACAGAATCACAGAACATTAGGGATTGGAAGGGACCTCAAAAGTTCAGCTAGTACAATCCCCCTGCCAGAGCACGATCACCTAGACCAAGTCACACAGGAACATGTCCAGGTGGGTTTTAAACATCTCCAGAGAAGGAGACTCCACAACCC
>JAOXOE010027067.1:0-19537 GCA_028565055.1 Phoeniculus purpureus
CTCACAGGGACCTCCCACAGCCCGCTAACCCAGACCTTCCCGCACTACAGGAAACCCACAGCCCCCCTAGCTCAAATCTCCCTTAAACCCGGATCCCCCCGCAGGGACTCCCGAAAACCGCCCGCCCCTCTGCTCACCTCCTTCTCCCTTCCTCCAGCGGCGATTCCGGCCATGCGCGTTCCCCGTCCCGCTCCCTCATCCAATGAAAGGGCAGGGCCCGCCCAGCCCCGCACTTATCTCTTTTCTATTAGCTCGCTCCACTGCCCGTCAACGCTTCTCCCCTCACTATTGACTGAGGCGCGGAGAGAGCGGGAGGTTCGCGGGTTTGGCGCCATAGTGAGGCCTAGGTGGCCTTTTGGGGGGGTCTTGCGGCCCTCTGCGACCTTCCCCGCTCCTGGTCCCGGCCATGGAGCGGCAGCGGGAGTTGAAGGCACTATTGAAGCGCTGGGAAGCGGATTTTGTGCGGGAGCAGAGGAGAAAGCCCGGACAGGTGGGGTTGTGGGGATGGAATGGGGGTTCAGGGAGCCCTTTCCATAGGGTTTCTCCAGGGGGTTGGTCTGTGGGGTTTCTGCATAGGGTCATTGCACAGGGCTTCTCTATATGGTTGTTCTGTAGGGTTTCTCCATAGACGTGTTTCGTGGAGTCTCTCCATAGGACATTTCTATGGGGCTTCTCCCTAAGGGTTTCTCTGTAGAGTTTCTCTATAGAGCTGGTCTGTGAGGTTTCTCTGTGGGGTCATTCAATAGGATTTTTCCATATGGTCATTCTATAAGGTTCTTCATAGGATCATTCCATAAGGCTTCTCCATGGAGTTCCCCCATAGGACATTTCTGTAGGGCTTCTCCACAGGTTTTCTCCAGGGGGGCTCTCCATAGGTCATTCCATAGGGTTTCAACATAGTGCTATTCCATAGTGCTTCTCTGAAGGGTTTCTCCATAGGTCTTCTGCTTATAAGTCCATAGGATTTCTCTATAGGGTTTTACTATGGGGCCGTTCAGTGGGGTTTCCCCATATGGTCATTTCACGGGGTATCTCTGTAATGCTTTTCCATTAAGCCATTCCATGGGTTTTCATTAGGCTTTTCTATGTGGTAATTCCATAGGGTTTTTCTGTAGGACAATTCTATGGAGCATTTCCATAGGGCCATTCCCTGGGGTTCTGCTTGGGTCATTCTGTAGGGCTTTTCCATAGGGATATTCTATAAGACTTTTACATTAATTCATTCCATAGGGCCATTCTATAAGGCTCCTCCTTGGGGCTCCTCTGTTAAGCCTTTCCTTAGGGTTTCTCCATTAGATTTGTCCACAGGGCTTCTTCATATGGATTCTCTGTAGAGTTTCTCCATAGGGCCGTTCCACAAGGTTCCTCCACAAGACCTTTCCATAAGGCCTCTCTCATTGCTAAACAAACCTCAACAGCAGAGACACCCCAGAATTAGGAACTGCCATGATGCTGCCCCAGCTTCTCCCCAAAACAAGGTCAAAACAGCCACAAGAGCAGAGAATTTCCTCATTTGCCCTAAATAACCACGGGGTTTTCTTACAGGCGGACATTGAGGCAGCCCCAGAGGACACCAGGCGTGAGTGTTACCACTCTATGGGGGTTTTTTGGGGTGGATGGATGTCATGGGGGGGTCTTTGGGGACACTCAGCGTGAGTTCTTGCTGTGGGGATCGCTGGGGTCATCTAGATGTGCCAAAACTCTGAAATTTGGCCCCCTTTTAGGGCTCTACAGGGAGTACAGGAGGCTCAAGAAGCATAATGAGGGGTTGGATCCTGCTCAGCTCAGCCTGTCCCATCACCCTGCAGCCCAGGAGACCCCGAACACAGAGAAGGTACCAGAGAAACCCCCTAATGAGGCACCAATTTAACAAGCTTTGGGGTTTCATGGTTTGGATTTAGCAGGTTTTGGGGTTTAATCGCTCAGTTTTAACAAATTTTGGGATTAATGGTTCAGATTTCATAAATTTCTGTGTCTTAGTGGATTGGATCAACAGGTTTTGGGGCTGTAAAAGTTTGGATTTAATAGGTTTTGGGGGTTAATGATTCAGATTTAATCCTTTTGGAGTTTTTAACAGCTTTAGGAAATTTAGAACTTTGGACTTAGCATGTTTGGGGGATTTAATGGTTCAGATAAAATGAATTGATGGGATTTACTGGGTTTCAGGTGCCTGATTCTGATTCTTGGGGCTCACACCTCAACCGGCAGCCAAAAGCCCCTGGGCCAAGCCCCCACATCATTCCGAAATCTTCAGCTCAGTATTATGGGATGAAGCTCAAATCCAAACTGGGAGCTGCTGGCAAGGTCAGGGCTGGTGACGTTTTCCCCCTTCTCCTGCTAAAGACCCCAGAAAATGTTAGAAAGCCCCAAAATTTGAGCCCACTCCTACCTAAGTCCCGCAAAATTGCAGCTTCCTCTTCCAGAGACCCCAAAACTTGCAGAGACCCCCTAAACGTGAACTCTCTTCTACCTAAATCCACCAAGATTGTAGCCCACTCTTTCCAGAGCCCCCAAAATTGCTGAGACCCCCAAAATTTCAACACCCTCCTGCCTAAGCCCCCAAAAATTTGCAGAAATCCCCCTAAACCTGGGCCCCTCCTACCTAAATCCCCCTAAAATTGCAAAACCCCCTAAAATCTGAGCCAAATCCTACCTGAACTCCCTCCAAATGCAGCCCCCTCCTTGCCAGAGCCCTCCAAAATTGCAGAAGTCCCCCTAAACCTGAGCCCTCTTCTACCTAATCCCCCTCAAAATTGCAGCAACCCTCAAAACCTGACCCAAATCCTATCAGAGACACCCCAGAATCTCAATGCATTCCTGCCCAAGCCCCACCTTATTATCAAAGTAGGGGTAACTGGGGGTGGGGACACCCCAAAACACCACCAAAGATTCTATTAGATTTGGGATGGAGGAGGCTGCAGCAGGTCTGACCCCCTTTTGTCCTTCCTCCCCCACTTCCCAAACCCAGGAGCCACCTCTGACCCCGAGGAGACCCTCAGTTCCCAAGAAGATCCCAACGCTGCCCAAAACCCCAGTACATCCAGCAAAAAGCGAGAAAACCCCATCAGAACCTTCACTGGGAGTGGGGAAAGAGGAGGAAGAGGAGGAGATTGGTCTCCTTCCTCCCTCAGTGTCAGGGTTGGCCCCCCTCATCCTCAC
The DNA here is from genome assembly GCA_028565055.1 of Phoeniculus purpureus. NCBI lineage: Eukaryota > Metazoa > Chordata > Aves > Bucerotiformes > Phoeniculidae > Phoeniculus > Phoeniculus purpureus. Next base: position 3,160 of record JAOXOE010027067.1, read on the forward strand.
CAGGGGCTTGAAGCCACCACCATCATCCTCCCCTGTCCCAAAATTCCAGCAGTTGAAGCAGACAGTGGCAAAGAGACTGGGAACACTGGACCCAGACTGGTTGAGGAGGTGCCAGGGGGTACCCAGCAGGGATGAAGCCACTGGGATGGAGCTGGGAGAGGTGAGACGGGACCCCATGGAGCAGGAACAGGCTGTGATGGTGAACAGACTGGGAACACTGGACCCAGACTGGTTGAGGAGGTGCCAGGTGGCACCCAGCAGAGACAAAGACACTGGGATAGACCTAGCTGATGTGGGAAAGGACCCTCCAGAGCAGGAACGAGAAGATCTCAGGAGGAAAAGGCAACGCAGAGATGATGCAGAAGCTCCAGTGAAGCTCCAGCGTTTGGTTGTGAAGAAGGAGGAGGAAGAGCAGGAGGCAGCCCATGAAAAGAGCAGGAAGGTCCAGAAAACCCCAAAAATCCCAGAAGAGCTGGAAGAGAAGGAAAGGCCCAAAGGAACCCGCAGAGCCAGGTAGATTGCTCCAAGAGGCTACAAGCAAGCTGCTTTTTCCCAAATTCTTGGAGTTTTTTACATCATTTATTGTTACTTATTTATTAACATTTTATTATTATGTCCCCTTTAAATAAGTTTGGGATTTTTTCTTCAGCTTCATTTCTTCATGTGGTTTTTTTTTTTTTGCCTCCAATGTCCACAGAAATCCCAGTGATTCCTCAATTTGAGAGGTTTTTTGCCTCAAAATCATCAGGAGATAGGGGAGTGGGAGCAAGATGGGGACCCCACAGAAATCCTCACCTCAAATTTTTCTCCCTTCAGAGCCCCTCGGCAAAGCAACGGCAACTTTGTCCGGCTCAACCTCAGGAGGAAAATCTACGTCCAAGGTCCTGCCCTGCGGGGAATTCACCTTCGTAAGCAGGTACTGGCCCCCAAACCCCCCAATTCACCCTTCCTTTACTCTGTTTTTCCGCTTTTCTCCCCCAACCAATTCCCCCTTTCCCCCTTCCTTCATGTCACAACTCATCTCCCTAAAAATTGGGGTTTTTCCAACAACAACCCAGTAATTAACAGGAAAATCCTTAATTAATCCTCAGAATGCCAAGAGGGAGAGAAATCCCTTTAGTTTTTAACCTCTAGGCCTAAAAAAAGCCCCTGAAACCCAAAAATCATCCATTTCTCTTGAAATTAACCCCACATCCCTGATTTTAATCAACACAAACCCCACTTCCTCAGATGCGGAAGCAGAAGTGGCGGAAAAAATTCCAGCACTCAGCCTCCCTTGACCGAAGCTCTGACCTCTGTTTCCGCTGCGGGGCAACAGGGCACTGGGCATCGACCTGCCCAGGTGGGTTCAGTTCCGATATGGCTTTTCCCACCTTCCCAACGGGATTTTTTTAGGGGGAAGAGACCAAATGAGATTTTTATTGTGGGTTTAAGGCTCTGCCAACAATCTGCTGAAAGATAAAGAGGAGGAGGAGGAGGCAGAGGTTTCTCTACCCACTCTGGAGGAAGTGGCTCGTCAAACCAACTCTGTGTGCCAAGACCTTCCCGGTGAGGCTCTGGGATCAACTCATGGACATGTGGGATCTTGTGACGTCCCTGGAATTTCCACGTTTGGCTTTTATTTCTGTTGCTTTTCTCTTTCCCTTTTTTTCTCTTTCCCCTGCCCCTTCCACTTCGCTTTTCCCTTTCACCCTCTTTTTCCCTTTTCCATTTTTTTCCCCTTCCACTCCTTTATTTCCCCTTACAACAACTTTTTTGGGATCCAAAAAGGTGCCAGGATGCTACTTCTTCCAGCTAAAATTCTGTTGGGTACCCCAAAACCCTCTTGGTGGGTCCCAAAACACTGATGAGTGCCCCAAAAATTTCCTGGTGGGTCCCAGCTCCTCCTTCATCCTCCAGCAGCAAACAGAAGCACCGATGGGGACCCATCCAACTCTTTTCTGGGGCCACCAATGTCCCCAGACATGTGGAAGCCCTCATACGAGCCACCCACTGCCCCAAACCCTGTGGAACCCTTTTTCCACCCCAAGGAGGTGCAAGGTGAGACACTAGGAGTGGGAACAGCAAAGTTTGTCCCATTCTGTCCCCTCCTGTCCCCTCTTTATGGGACTTTCTTTCCCCAAATCCCACAGAGACCCCACAGGAGGTGCTGGATGCTCTGCGGGCCCTGGGCTACAACTCATTCCGCCCCGGCCAGGAGGCAGCCATCATGAGGATCCTCTCAGGTTTGGGGTTTGAGCTTCCCACCGCTCTCCTCTCCCTCTAACAAAACATTGACACCAAATGATGTCCCCGAACCCTCGTTTCCCCCAGGTTTGTCCACCCTAGTGATTTTATCAACGGGGATGGGCAAATCCCTCTGCTACCAGCTCCCCGCTTACCTCTACCACCAGCGGTCCCAATGTATCACCCTGGTCATCTCCCCCTTGGTGTCCCTCATGGATGACCAGGTAACCATCTTCTTCCACCCCAAAACCCCAAAAACCTGGGATCTCAAAGCTCACCCAGCTTCTCCTCCAGATCTCGGGCTTGCCACCATGCCTGAAGGCCACCTGCATCCACTCCAACATGACCAAACCCCAACGGGAAGCAGCCATGGAGAAGGTGAGGAGACACCTAAGGATCCCAGATCTCCCAGTCCCACCAGTTTGGTGTTGGATAAATGGGTCAAACCCCTTTCTGCTGATCCCATAGGTAAGGGGGGGCGAGGTGCAGGTGCTGCTGCTCAGCCCCGAAGCACTGGTGGGTGGCAGCGGGTCAGCAACTGGTTGGCTCCTCTCTGCTTGTCAACTCCCACCGGTGGCCTTTGCCTGCATCGATGAAGCTCATTGTCTTTCCGAGTGGTCCCATAATTTCCGGCCCTGTTACCTCCGGCTCTGTAAGGTATGAGAAGACCCCAAATCCCAACCCTTAGCACCATCATTTTTATAGAATTTTGGAGGTTTCCTCAGGTTCTGCACAATAGCACCATCAGGATCTCTCTTTCTTGTGGGACTTTATGGGATTCCACATGTTCTCCACAATGTCACTGTCAGAATCCCTTAGTTTTGTGGGGTTTTGGGGATGTTCCTCAAGTTATCTGCAATAGCACCATCAGGATTGCTCTTTTTTGTGGGGGTTTATGGGGCTCCTCAGGTTCTCCGCAATAACCTGGGTGTCAGCTGCTTCCTGGGACTGACAGCCACAGCCACCATGGCCACTGCACAAGATGTGGCACAGCAGCTTGGTGTGGTGGCACAGGAGGGGCCAATGGTGCGATGCTCCACGGTACCATCCAACCTGCACCTCTCCGTCTCTGCTGACAAGGACAGGGATCAGGTAGGAACCAGATTCTAGGTGAGTGAGTCTTCCAGAAGTGAGAACATCCTGCATCACTGGAAGGGGGTGGGTCTTCTAGGAGAGAGAAGATATTTGCCCTCTGGAGGAGGTGAATCTTCCAGTAAAGAAGATCCTTGACCTCTAGGTGAGGGTGGATCTTCCAGGAGAGATGATCCTGGATCTCTGGAGGGCAGGTGGATCTTCCAATAGAGAAGACCCTTTATCTCTGGAAGAGTGGGATCTTGCAGGAGAGAAAAGGACATCTTTGACCTCTAGAAGGGGGTCGATCTTCCAGGAGAGAAGATCTGGGTCTGTGGAGGAGGGTGAATCTTCCAGGAGAGAGATGATAACCCTTGACCACTGGAGATAGATCTTCTCTCCATTTTCCACCCTGCAGGCCCTTGTCTCACTGCTGACGGGGGAGCGTTTCGGCCCCCTTGACTCCATCATCATCTACTGCACACGGAGAGAGGAGACAGTCCGCATCGCTGCCCTCATCCGGACCTGCCTTCACAGAAGGTCACAGGAACCCACCAGAGCCACAGAGCTGCTCCAGGATGCCCCCAAGAAACCAAAAACAAAGGGTACAAAGCACAAAACTACCCCAAAATACCCTGTTTGGCAAATCCCTAGAGAGCAAGCCGCTCATTTCCATCCCAAATGCAATTCCCAGATGGATTTCCATGCTAGAACTAACTCATGGAAAATCCTCCTTTCCACCTTTTCATCCCAGCCAAGAGCAGCCAACAGCCCCCGAAGTGGTCAGCGGACGCTTATCATGCAGGATTATCCCCCACGGAACGTCGGCGTGTCCAGAAGAGTTTCATGAGTGGGCACCTGCGGCTAGTGGTGGCCACAGTGGCCTTTGGAATGGGGTTGGATAAAGCTGATGTCCGTGGAGTCATCCACTACAACATGCCCCGGAATTTTGAGACCTATGTGCAGGAGATTGGTCGAGCAGGGCGCAACGGGGAGCCTGCTCACTGCCACCTCTTCCTGGATCCAGAGGTGAGGGTTTGGCTCGGGTGGGGAGGAGGGGGTGTCCTGAAACTTAGGAGAATTTTCTATAAATGTAGGGGATTGTCCCTTAAATCTGGGGAGGTTTTACATAAGTTTAGGGTGAGGGGCCCATAAGTTATGGGGGGAGAGTCCATAAATTTGAGCAGGATTTGAGCATAAAAGGGTTTTCCTGAAATTTGGGGAGGAGTTCCTGAAATTTGGGGTAGGAATTCTTAAATTTGAAGGTTGTTCCATAAATTTAGGGAGGCATTCTCATAAATTTGAGGAGGTTTCCCATGCGATTTGGGGAGTTTTCCTTAAATTTAGGAGAGCTTCCATCAATTTGGGGGAGTGTCCTGAAATTTGGAGGAGTTTTCCTTCAATTTATTAGGTTCTCTGTAAGTTTAGGAAGTTTTTCCTTTAAATTTCGGGCTGTTTCCATACATTTTGGAAAGGCTTTCTGTAAATCTAGGGGGGTTTCCTAAAATTTGGGGGGATGTTCCTTAAAGTTGTGATTTGTTCTATGAATTTAGGGGGCTCCATAAACTTTGGAGGGTTTTCAATAAATTGATGGAGGGGTTTCCTAAAATTTGGGGTTGATTCCTTAAATTTGGGGGTTTGTTCCTTTAATTTACAAGGGTTTTCCCTAAACTAGTAGAGTTTTACATAAATTTAGGAGGGTTTCCCCAAAATTTATAGGATTTTCTTTAAACCTGAGTTGTTTTTCCATTAATTTAGAACAATTTCCTTGAATTGAGGGTGGTTTTCCATAAATTAGTGGTGTTTTCCCACCTTTTTCCTTACCAGGGCCAGGATCTCCACGAACTGCGGCGCCACATTTATGCAGACACAGTGGATTTTTTCACCGTCAAAGAGCTGGTCCGGAAGGTTTTTCCTCCCTGCAAGTGCCTTGAGCTGCAGCAGAAACACCAGGACATCATGATGGTGAGATGGGGGAAGGGTCCCCGCAAGTCCTCATAGCTAAAAAAGCCATCTTGGGATCACTGAGTGGAGCTTCAGTCCAGGGATTTATGGGGTTAGGTGGGTCTTGGTGTTGGAACAGGGTGTGAAATGCCCCAAAAGACAGGCAGGAGCTCACCATTTCTTCAACGGGTGCCATCCTCGGGCAGCACAGAGTGGTGGAGGACGTCGGAGTGGCCAAGGAGGAGGGTGATGGGGACACAACGAGGCCGAAGGGGCAGCGGGTCTGCTACAGGCACAAACGGGCCATCCCCATCCAACCTGCTGTGGAGTCGCTGGACATGCGAGAGGAGGGTGAGGAGCTGGTGGAGATCAAGGAACCACCCAGTTGTTGGAGTTGGAGAAGCCCTTGGAGCATCTCCAGTCCCAGCACACACTCCTAGATCCCCGCTACCCTGGTCCCTCACCCCATATCTCCACAGCTTGAAGACCCCTCCAGGGATGGGGACTCCTGGACACTCCTTGCAGGGCAGAAATGGCTCCTCAGGGCCACCCTCCCCTGGGCTCTTCCAGAGGCTCTCCTGCTGCTGCAGCCCCTTCTCCATCTCTGTTGCCCTTTCCTGGCCCCAGTGCAGCCCCTCCAAGTCCTTCTGAGTTGCAAGAGGAGTCCCCTGAGGAGGATCAAGAATCCCTCCACATCTCCTTATTCTTCTGCAGCCATTGAGACCCTGCTGTGCTACCTGGAGCTGCACCCAGATCATTGGCTGGAGCTGCTGCCCCACACCTACTCCTCCTGCCGCCTCCTCTGCTATGGGGGTTCGCAGCAGCTCAAGGCTGTGGCACAGAAGTAAGAATCACCCTGGGTGCCAGGACAAACCCTGTTAGGGTCAATCCATGGCTCCAGTATCAGGAATTTGATGTCTCACTCACCCTCAGGTCCCTGCCAGTTGCTGTTTTCTTGGCCCAGGAGCACCTGGCTGGGAGGGAGCCAGAGCAAGGCAGCTCTGTGGAGTTCGATGTGGTGGCCCTGAGCGACTCCATGGGCTGGGAGGTGCCGCTGGTGAAACGAGCCCTGCGCCAGCTCCAGTGGGATCAGAGTCTTCAACAAGGTACCAGACTGGTTTGCACTGGGAGGAACCTCAGGGATCATTTACTCCAGCTCCCTGCCATGAGGCCACCTGTCAGCTCATCTTGGTTGCTCAACGCCTCATCCAACCTGGCCTTGAACACCTCCAGGGAGGGGGCAGCCACAGCCTCTCCAGGCAATTAATTCCAGGGTCTCTCCACCCTTGCACTGAAGAACTTTCTTGCTTAGATCTAGTCTGAACCTCCTCTCCTTCAGTTTCAAACCATCTCCCCTTGTGCTATGGGTGGATCCCCTTGGGAAAAGGCCCTCTCCAGCCTTCCTGGAGGTTCCCTTCCAGTACCTGAAAGCAGCTCTGAGATTCCCCCTTGGCTGAACAACCCCAGCTCCCTCAGCTTGACCAGAGCAGAGGGGCTCCAGCCCTTGGATCACCTTGGTGGCCTCCTTTGGACTCATCCCAACAGCTCCAGGTCCTGCTGCTGTTGGGAACACTAGAACTGGATGAAATATTCAAGGTGGGGTCTCCCCAGAGCAGAAGAAAGGGGGACAATACCCTTTATGCTCTTCTGGCTGCTCTTGGTTCATCCCAGGATCCAGTTGGGGTCTTCCCACTCTGCTCCTGCTCAGCTTCTCCTCAACCAACACCCCTAAGTCCTTCTCCTCAGGGCTCCTTTCCCTCCCCTCCCAGCTCATTGTCCCTGGGACTGGCCCCACCAGACCTGGCAGGACACTGCACTCAGACCAGCTCTTGGTGGGCACCCTGTTTAACCAGTTCTTGTTGCTTCCAGGTGGCCGCAGCACAGGAAAGAATGGCATCCTGGTGGAGTTTGGAGAATTATCCTTCCACTTCTGTGTCTATGGGGACCTCAGTGACCAGGAACTGGAACTGGTCTGTGACTTCCTTCACCACAGGGTGGTAGCCAGGGAGAAGACAGCACTGAGCCAGCTCCGCACCTGCTTCCAGGCCTTTCAAAGGTGAGGAAACCATCCACACTCCTCTCAGTTTGGGACTGGGACTGGAACTGGGAGGAGGTTGACACCAAAGTAACAGCGTGGCCTTCCAGAACTGGGGTCCTAACCCCAAGGAGGAAGAGGAGGAGAGGAGCTCACGGCTGAAGGCTCTGCTCTGCGACTACTTTGAGGGAGAACCTACTGGGCACGAGGAGGAAGAGGATGAGGAGGAGCATCTGGTCAACAATGAAGTGAATGAATCTGCTTTTATTTGGGCTGGTAGTTCAGGGGATTGGGGGGTTCTGGGGTGAGGAAGAGGAGGGTCTTCCCTCCATATCCTTCTCTTTGCAGCTTTGGGAGAGCCAGGTCCGCGCTGACATCCGCCATTTCCTCTCCATCCGCCCAGATGAAAAATTCTCTGGCCGAGCCATCGCCAGGATATTTCATGGAATTGGTAAGGGAAGGGAGGGATAAGGCAAATCCAGTGCCAAATCCACCTTCATCATCCTCACCAGGGATTTTCCTCCCCACAGGCAGCCCCCGATTCCCTGCCCAGATCTACGGCCAAGACCGGCGCTTCTGGAGGAAACATCTCTCCTTTGATTTCCACCATCTCTGCCACTTGGCCACTGAGGAGATCCTGGCCAGCCGCTGATGCCAGGGGCTGCCTTCAGTGCTCCCCAGCCCCCACCACAATTTTCATCTGGATTTTAGCCATAAATCAATAAAGTGCCAAATTCACCCCCTAATCTGCTTTCATCTGCTTTGTTTCTGCCCAATCACTGCTGGGGGGAGGGGGATTGAAGCTGTCATCATTACTGAGGTGCTGGGAGCAATGAGCTGTGACCAGTCCAGGCGCCACTGTGGTGCCTCTAGCCTGCTCCGCCTCAGTAAGCAGCTGTTTGGGGCACTGGTGCCACTCGTCTGTGTCCAAATGTCCCAGCATCCCAAATCTTGGGGGGGGTTTCCCCCATCACCCAACTGTGGATGACCCCTGGATGATAGGGTAAAGCTTTTTCCCCACCAAAACTGGTTTGGTTTCTGGCACCAGTAGCTCTGGAATCACTGCAATCCTCCTAGGAACTGGTTTCTAGTGAGAGAACTTCATGCCCCAGCACCTGCCCTGGGTTCAAGTGGGGGTCAGGTCACAGCAGCACCCGCCTGCCTCACCAAAACTCTTTTAAACACTAAGCTGGTGCAACTGGGTGCCACTGGGACGCAGGTGCCACACAGCTGCCCCCAGTGCTTCAGATTTTCCTCCTCATCCTCTTCCCTTTCAGGTTTTACCAGAGCAGGGAGGAGGCATCGGGGACCCTCCAGCACCAACAGCAGGACCAGTGGACCCCTATCCACTCACTGCATCCACCCCACCTAACACCATGGTCCTACCCTGGGCTCTGCTGCTCCTCGGCAAGGTCTTGGCACAGGATGTGGTCACTCAGACCTGCCTCAATCCACCGGCCGGTGAGTCCTGGTTGAGGGTTGATCCCAGTGGGATGATGTCTCTTTGATGGGATTGATGGGTTTGGTGGTCCTTCTCCTATTTTGGCAGCCTTTAACGCAGCACTGGGGCGCCCAGCCAGCCAGTCATCCATCTTCCCCAACCTCAGTATTGCTGCCAACGCAGTGGATGGCAACCGGGACGGTGTTTGGCACCACGGCTCCTGCTCTCGCACCCAGAGCCAGCAGGAGCCCTGGTGGAGTGTGGACCTGGGTGGGCGTCAAGCCGTGGCCGCAGTGCTGGTCAAGAACCGCCAGGACTGCTGCTGGGAGCGGCTGCACGGAGCCCAGGTCCATATTGGTGATGCCTCAGCTGAGCACAGCAGGAACAACCCCATGTGAGCCAGGAAAAGGGGGGGTTTGGCAGCAGTGGGGGAATCCCCAGAAGCACCATCAGAGCTTCTGAGACCTCCCCCCCACCTCACGTTTATCCTCCCCTGTAGCTGCGGCACCATCACAGATGCCAGTCCTGGGTCACTCAGCACCATCTGCTGCCACGGGCTGACCGGCCGCTTTGTCACCATCCTGCTCCCTGAGCGGGAGGATGCGCTGGTACTGTGTGAGGTGGAGGTGGTGCTGCAGGGCTGCTCCCCTTTGCCTGGAGGTGAGAAGTCCATCGGGATGGGGAGAGCCAGTAGAACCATCACTGGCACCACCACATCCCCTTCCCGGCCATTCCAGCCCCCAATGTGGCTCTGGGCCGCGCTGTCACCCAGTCATCCACTCTCAACGGGGCCAGCTCCGCTGCCAATGCTGTGGATGGCAACAGTGACACCAATGGGGCCCACAGTGGCTCCTGTGCCCACACCGAGAAGGAACTGGAGCCATGGTGGCGTGTGGACCTGGGCTACCGCCAACTCATCTACTCTGTCGCCATCACCAACCGCCGTGACTGCTGCTGGGAGAGTCTCCGCGGTGCCCAAGTCCATGTTGGTGACTCCTTGGCTGATCAGGGCAAACGCAACCCCATGTGAGTGGCTGTCTCCTGCAGTGCAGCACTGCCCGCCAGGCCGTAGTCATGACTGTTCCTCTCACCGGCAGCTGTGGCACCATCTTGGACACTGGCCCGGGGGCCACAAGCACCATTTGCTGCGCCGGGCTTCTGGGTCGCTACGTGTCCATCATCATCCCTGGCCGCGAGGACTCCCTCGTGCTCTGCAAAGTGGAGGTGACGACACAGAGCTGCCTGCCACCACCCGGTGGTAAGAACCTGGAGAACCCACCATAGCACCAACCACCCCCTAAAAGTGGCCCTGGGGTGGGGGACTGGGATGCCAAATGTCCCCAAGCTGGTGGCACGTCAGCATGCCCAGTTACGGCACTGTACATACTGGAGGATGGTCTCCCAGTGCTAGCTTTATGCCGTCACCTCCCCATGGTGTCTCCCAGCCCAAAACCTGGCCCTGTGGCGCCCGGCGACTCAATCCTCCACATCAGGCCGTGCTGGCAGCGCTATCAATGCAGTGGATGGCAATCAGGACGGTAACTGGTACCACGGCTCCTGCTCCCAAACTGAGAGGGAACCGGAGCCCTGGTGGAGGGTGGACCTGGGCCATCGCCGCTCGGTGGCCGCTGTCATGGTGAAGAACCGCCTAGACTGCTGCTGGCACCGGCTGAAGGGTGCCCAGGTCCACATTGGGGACAACCTGGCTGGCCACGGCACCTACAACCCTGTGTGAGTGACTGAGTGGTACCACCATGATGCTCACTCAGGATGCTTCAGTGCCCACTCTCACCCTCCTCATCCCCACCACCGTTCTCATCCTCACAGCTGTGGTACCATCACCAACACCAGCCCTGGCTCCACCAGCACTGTCTGCTGCCGCGGACTCAGTGGCCGCTATGTCACCATCGCAGTGCCGGACCGCGAGGAGCGGCTGAGTCTCTGCGAGGTGGAGGTGGTGGAGCAGGGCTGTGTGTTGCTGCCAGGAGGTGAGTGGCATCAGGGAACTGTAGCACTGCTGGGGGTTGAGTGGGCTCAGGAAATTGCAGTGCTGCCAAGGACTAAGTGGGAACAGGGGACTGCAGCAAGGTGGATTTCAGGGGTGGGGCTGCAGCACCCCACCAGCATTGTCCATCCCCACAGCCCAGAATGTGGCACTAGGCTGCCCAGCCACCCAGTCTTCAGTGCTGGGTGCCAGCAGCAGCGCCAGGAATGCAGTTGATGGGAACCGGGATGGTAACTGGGAGCATGGGTCATGCACCCACACCACCGAGGAACCTGAACCATGGTGGCTGGTGGATCTGGGCCGCAGGCACTCTGTCTATGCTGTGGTGGTGAAGAACCGCCACGACTGCTGTTGGGAGAGGCTGAAGGGTGCCCAAATCCATGTTGGCAACTCCTTGGTCAACCACGGACGGCACAACCCAATGTGAGCTCCGGGGATCCCATCAAGACACCAGGATTGTCACCAGGACTGTGGTGGCTCACCCATCTCTTCCCCCATAGCTGCGGCATCATCACAGACACCAGTCCTGGGTCACTCAGCACCATCTGCTGCCATGGTCTTCGTGGCCGCTACATCACCATCCTCATCCCCAGGCGGGAGGATGCGCTGGTGCTCTGTGAGGTGGAGGTGATCCAGCAGGGCTGCACCCCGCTGCCCGGAGGTGAGGGGCCCATCAGGGTGGGAAGAACCAGTAAAGCCATCACAGGCACCGCCAATCTCCTGCCATATCCCCTTCCTGGCCATTCCAGCCCCCAACATGGCTCAGAACCAGCAGGCAACTCAATCGTCCACAGCCAACAGTGCTGGCATCGCTGCCAAAGCAGTGGATGGCAAGCGGGACGGTATCTGGCAACGGGGTTCATGTAGCCACACACAACGCGAGAGTGAGCCCTGGTGGAGTGTGGACCTGGGTAGGCATCAAGCCGTGGCCACAGTGCTGGTCAAGAACCGCCAGGACTGCTGCTGGGAGCGGCTGCGCGGAGCCCAGGTCCACGTCGGCAACGCCTCGGCCGAGCACAGCAGAAACAACCCCATGTGAGCCAGGAAAAGGGGGGGTTTGGCAGCGGTGGGGGATCCCCAGAAGCACCACCAGTGGCTTCTGAGACTCCCCACCTCATGTTTATCCTTCCCTGTAGCTGCGGCACCATCACAGACACCAGTCCTGGGTCACTCAGCACCATCTGCTGCCACGGGCTGACCGGTCGCTTCGTCACCATCACCATCCCAGGGCGAGAGGATGCGCTGGCTCTCTGTGAGGTGGAGGTGTATGGTGTTGGTCCTGAGAGCTGAGGAGATGGCCCTGGGGATGGGGTCATCTCCAAAGCCAACTGGGACCCCCAAACCCAATCAAAACCAAAGAGCATACCAAACCCCCAAACCCAACTGTGACCCGAGGGGTCAGCTCTGGGGATGGGGTCACTGAAGGGCCAGTGGTGTGGCTGCTCCTAGTAAAACGCTGCAGTGGACACTGGTGTTGCTGGTTCTTGGGGTCCTACTGGTGTGGATATGGCATGCGGTGGTGGGATTGGGTGGGGAGAGGGTGGAGTCAGGAGAACTGGTGCCAGAAGGTGCTGTGGAAGTGGGTGAGGGCCAGCAGAACCTGCTCCAGCTTCGCAGCCGGCAGCAGCAGTGACACCCTAAGAGGCAAACGGAAGGACCTGGGTGCTCTCAGCCAATCCCCAGTGTCCAAATCTTCTGGTCCTCAATGTCTTCTGCCCTCCCAGTCCCAGCAGTATTTGTTCCCCTGTGGTCAAGGACTACTGAGCCACAAGACTGAAGTGATCCCCCAAATCACTTCACTGAGACCTTAAGACCCAAATGGCATTCCAAACCCAACCAAGCATCAAGACCAAACCAAATCCCCAAACCTAACTGGCACCTTCAGACCCAACCAGGACTTCCAAACACAACTGGGAGACCCAAACCGAGATTGGACCCTGAAACTCAACCTGGAACCAAAACTGAACCAAACACCTAAACACAATGGGGATCATAAACCCAACCAGGATCCAAACCCAACTGCCCCAGCCAACCTCAGCTCCCCAACCCAAACCAGTATGTCCACCTCCAACCCTAACCTCTCAGCACCACCCAGTACCCAAACTCCCAGCAACCCCCCACACTGCCCCACATACCCCACATGGTGGGTGCCTGGGGGCTGCCCAAACTTGCTGCCTGGAGCCAGCTTGACCCCAGTAGCTTCCAGTAGCTGCTGACAGAAGAAGACATCGGGCTCCAGCCCCAGAGCCTTGGGAGAGAGGATGGGGTCAGACGGGTAAGTACGGATGGGATGGGGAGTGGGGTGGGATGGTCACCCTGAGCTGGGGGACTCTGGGGTGTCCTGGAACTCCCACAGTGCTCCACATCTTCATAAGGTACCCCGCACCTGCAGCCCCTCAGCACTCACCTGGGCCTGGCACAGGGCAGGGGATGGCAGCTCCAGGCGGGGGAAGGCCCGGGCACCCCCTTGCAGGGGCTGGCACCAGATGCCCGGGGCTGGTCCCAGCAGCTCCTGCACCAGCCAGGCACTGTGGGCCAGGGCTTGGCCCAGAGCCTGCCGCTGCTACGGGAAAATTAGGATGTGATAGATGAGATGGGATGGGATGGGTGAGCTGGGATGAGTTGAGTGGGCTGTGGTGGGTGAACTGGGATGGGATGAATTAAATGAAATGGGTGGGGGTGGGTTGAGATGGGAGAACTGGGATAGAATTGGACAGGTAAACTGGGGTGGGATGGGATTGTTAAAGTGGAGTGGGTGAAATGTGATGGGCATGAGTGGACTGCAGTGGGCACAGAAATTGGGATGGGATGAACTGGGATGGGGATGTGATGAAGCTGGCGATGAGATGGGATTGGTCTGGGATGGGGTACACAGGGCTGGAATGAAATGGTATGAAGACAGGAATGGGACGAACTGGGATGGGAAGGGTGAGAACTGAGGAGAGGCCTGAGGTCCATTTCCTACCTCCTGCAATGCCTGCTGGATGGGATCCCCCTCCTCTGGGGGGTCCATGAGGAGGTCAAGCAGGACCCTCCCCAGTACACAGGGTCTGGGGATGGACTGGGCCAACTGGAAGGACCTGATGACATCCTTATCCACATTGACCAGGTCCAGGAACCCAGCACGGAACCCACTCCTGGTGGGGAAGGACGTGTGGGTGATGGGAGACTCCTCCCCCTCATCATCATCCCTCCAACCCACCCACTCACTCTCTGGCGATGCTCCGAGACAGGGAGTAGAAGGAGATCAGTTGGACAGAGGTGGCCCAGGGCTCTCCCATCTCCCCCAGCACCCGCCGGAAGGAGAGAAAGGGGTGCTTGGGGTCAAAGGTCAGGTCCTGCTGCCCCTGTGGCAACTAGGGGAGGTCAGGGGTGGTGGTGGGGGGCAGGCTATGGGCACCCCCAGACCTCCTACCCTGGCACCTACCTCGTCCGCCAGCAGCAGGAAGTTTTCCTGGGCTACCAACCGCACGACAGCCTCCATGTCCTGTCGGCCCAGCACATGCCCTGCCGTGGGGGATGTGGGACTCCAAATACTCACCAAGACCAAAACACCCGCCAGGACCCCAAAACAGCCACTGATGACCCCAAACCAGCCATGAGCACCCCAAACCACCCACCATTTTCCCCATCCATGGGCACACCAGACTGCCCACGGGGACCCTAGTGGTGCCCCCTGACTCAGGGAACCTAACCAATGCCACTGGGTCCAGTCCTCTGTTCCCCAACCCAACTCACCCAGTGGATTTCTGAACCAACCATCAGTGAGCCCAAACTACCTAGTGTTGACCCCAAAACACCCATTGATGACCCCAAACCAACCCCTGCTGATCCTGTTGACTCCCAACCCCACTCACCTGTGGGGTCTCCAGGATTGACCACACAGAGCACCTTGGGGTGGCAGCGGCCCCTCTCCTGCCGCAGCAGCTGCTGCAGTTCCCCAACCCTCAGGGCCCAGCCCTGCTCCTCAGACAGCAGGTAGGGCACGGCCACAGCCCCTGCCAGCTCTACTGCCACTCTCAGGAGCCGTGGGCCAGGCACTGGCACCAGCACCCCAGTGGGCAGCACCGAGCCATTGTCTACCAGTAGCGACAGCACAAACTGGGGAGGGAGGGACAAACTGGGATGAGCGGCCCTGGGTGGGATGGGATGCACCAAATAGGATGGGATGGGACAGGATGGAATGGGATGGGTGGACTGAGATGGGCAAAGTGGGACAGGATAGGTGAATTGGGGTGGGATGGGTAAAATGCAGTGGGTGAACTGGGACGTGATGGGTACTCTGGAATGCAATGTGAGAGGACTGGGGATGGAAATGGGGTGGGGATGGGGAACGGGATGAGGATTATATAGGATGAGCACCACCACCCTCATGGCCATGGGGTACTGGTGCCTGCAGGTGCTTACTGGGAGGATGCTAGCAGTGCCACTGGTGAGGACAACTTGGCCAGGGTCGCAGTGAGTGCCCCTGTCCCGGCGCTGGAGGAACTGGGCAATGCGGGATGGGACCCCCAATTCCCGGTGCTCGTGGTTGTAACCCCCTAGTGGATGGGCACTCCATAGAACCTACAGGTACCCCACAGAACCTAGAGGCACCACATGGGTTCTGCTGGGGCACTATGGAGCTGGGCACTCCACAGAACTTACAGATACCCCATAAGCCACCCCAGCCACCTCACACCCACCATGCCAGGCACCCCATAGAACTGCACACTCTATAGCTCATATTGGCACCTTACAAAACAAGCCAGTGCCCCAAAGCACCCCAGAACCCACACAAAGGTGTGACCCTGGCCATAAAACACCACAATACCCATCCCATAAACCACACCAGCCACCCCACACCCCCTATGCCAGCCACTCCAGGGACCCACACATCCCATAGCTCACACCAGCACCCTACAAGCTAAGCCAGCACCCTATAACTCACCCCAAGGAGTGATCCTGGCCAAGAGGCATCCCAGTATCAACCCCATAAACCAAACAGCCACTTCATGGAACCACACACCCCTTAGATCATACAGAGACCCCATAAGCCATGCCAGTCCCCCATAGCACCCCATAACCCACTCTAAGGTGTGACCCTGGCCAAGGGGCACCCCAGAACCGACCCCATAAGCCACCCCTCACTCTACCGATGTTGGCAGCATCCATATCCTGTAGGATACTTCGTGCCCGGTGCCGGGCAGTTACAGGCACTGTGAGGTCGTCCAGTAGTTTGGGATACGTACAGACGGCTGCAATCTATGGGGCAGTGAGTGGGGTTGACCCTGCTGTGGGGTGGAGGTCATGGTGGCCCCAAACTAAACGCCGGTGATACCTGACGTAGGATGGGGACCGGATGCCACCCCACAGCTTGAGGGTCATCACTGCTGCAGTCCTCAGGGAGACCTGGTATCTGGGTTGGTATTGGGGTTGGCACCGCGGTTGGCCCCGATGTCCCCTCCGAGGCGGCCATGGCCGCGGACTGTGCGGGAAAAGGTCAAGGGGGAGGGGAATAGGGACAGGAGGAGGATAACGGGGCGGGTACCGAGAAGGGCAGCGGGGACGGGAATAGGGGCGGGTTGTAGAGACGTTACTGGGCGGGCAATGGGGGGGGAAACAGGGAAGTGGTGGTGGGTGTCGGGGCGAGGGATGGGGCGGAGAGCAGGGAGGT
>JAOXOE010027068.1:0-19520 GCA_028565055.1 Phoeniculus purpureus
TACTAGGACAAAGGTTGGACTCGATGACCCTGGAGGTCTTTTCCAGCCATGATGATTCTGTGATTCTGTGATTCTGTGAAATATTTGTCCTACATGTCCTGCAGTGGGATCTGGACAGCCTTTATCGCTGGGCCAAGGCCACTTCCATGAGTTTCAATCATGCCAAATGCCAGGTCCTTCACTTGGGCCACAACAACCCCCAGCAGCTACAGGCTTGGGGAGCAGTGGCTGGAGAGCTGCCAGGCAGAGAGGCACCTGGGGGTGTTAATAGAGAGCCAGCTGAGCAGGAGCCAGCAGTGTGCCCAGGTGGCCAAGAAGGCAAATGGCACCTTGGTCTGTATCAGGAATAGTGTTGCTAGCAGGAGCAGGGATCATTCCCCTCATCTCTGATGAGGCCACATCTCAAGTGCTGTGTCCAGTGTTGGGCCACTCACTACAACAGGAAAATTGAAGGGCTGGACTGGGGACAAAGGTAGTAAAGGACTTGCAACCTGTGTTCTGTGAGGAACAACCAAGGGATCTGGGGCTGTTTAGCCTGGAGAAGAGGAGATTGAGGGGAGATCTTGGTCTCTACAACTGCTTGAAAGGAGGTTGTAGAGTTACGGGGCTGGTCTCTTCTCCCTAGTGGCTATGAATGATAGGACCTGGGGAAATGGCCTTAAGCTGCACCAGGGGAGGTTCAGACTGGCTATTAGTACGAATTTCCTTCCACCCTGTCCAGGGAGGTGGTGGAATCACCATTCCTGGAGGTGTTGAAGAGAAGAGTAGGTGTTGTGCTGGGGGATATGGTTTAGTGGTGTTGATAGGGCTAGGAAAAGATTCAACTCAATGATCATGAAAGTCTCTTCCATCTGAAACTGTTCCATGATTCTATCTTGACTTTACAGTAAGATCATGATGTTTCTAGCCTTTGGTATCTGCACAATAATTTAATGTAATCATTCCTATGCCATATTTCAGATTCCACAGCCAGGCTTTGGTAGAAGTGAAGATTCTTGATGCTCTCCTGAAAAAGGACAAAGATGATACTCACAATATCATCCACATGAAAGAATACTTCTACTTCCGCAATCACTTCTGTATTTCCTTTGAACTGCTGGGGTAAAGTATATTTTCCTCAACACAAATATTAAGGAGCATTTTAGATCTTGTGCCTTTTAAGCTTTAATTTTTATGTCTTCTTTAGAAGAATTTGAGGGTCTTACATTACAAGAAAGACATACTGTGTGAATATGGAATGCATAATTGAGCCTTTAATCACAAAAGGTGGACTTGAAAAGGCCCCCATTCACACTTCATCAAGACAACGACATGACTTGTCCATCATTTTCTGTGACGTGTATTGAAGTCTTCCCTGAAAGACCTATGGGGTAAAAAGGAAAACAATGAATTCAGGAGGGATAGCTCAGGGTATAGAAATATGAATAATACAAAGTAATTTAAAAATATTTTTAAATTTTAAAAATTTGCTTTCTATGGACCTGTGCTGCAGGGCACATAGAATCAATGATAGAATTGTCAACGAGACTGGTGAAGGGACTGGAGGGGTAGCCTGGTGAGGAGAGGCTGAGGGAGCTGGGATTGTTTAGCCTGAAGAAGAGGAGACTTGGGGGGGAACCTTCCCCCTCTCTCCAACTCCTTGAAGGGAGTTTGTAGTCAGATGGGGATCAGGCTCTAGGTTGGATATTAGGAAGCTCTTCCTCAAGGAAAGGGTGATAAGACCCTGGAATGGACCGCCCAGGGCAGTGGTGGAGTTGCCATCCCTGGAGGTGTTTAAGGACAGACCGGATGAGGTACTTAGTCTGGCCACTGTGGTAATGTTAGGTCGTAGTCTGGACTGGATCATCTCAGAGGCCTTTTCCAGCTTTAATAATTCTATGTTTTAGGTTGGAAAAGACCCGAAAGATCATTGAGTCCAACAATAAACTTAATGTTGCCAAGCCCATCACAAAATCATGACACTAAAAACCCCATGTGGACATCTTCTAAATACCTCCAGGGATAGTAAATCAACCAAGCACTTCCCTGGGCAGCCTGTTCTAATACTTAAAAGCACTTTCAGTGAAGAAATATTTCCTAATGTCCAATCTTGCCTGGTGCACCTTGGGCCATTTCTTCTGATCTTAAGAGGAATTTTGGAGAAATTTTTTAGAGGTTTTTAGAGCTGTGGGTCTTTCCTAGATTCTGTCAGGGCAGTATCTGGCAGCCAATGAAGGACAGCCTCAGGACAGGGTTGATCTGGGACATCAGCCTGAAGGTGGGCTCAGCTTGGTGGGGTGCGTCGCAGGGCTGTGAGGAGCTGGAGACCAGCCTTCCTTTGGTGTTGCTGGAGCAGAGGCTGATGGCCCTGGACTCCTGGGCTATGGGCAGTTGTGGGGAACCCCAGGATACTGGGCAGCACCATCAGAGCTAGTGGTTCCCTCAGAATCTCAGGTCAGCATTCATGTGATGCCAACTACACTTGGTAGAAGTTAGGGATATTTAATGCCCTACAGGGAGGAGGTAAGATGTGGTGACAGGAGGGATATGCAAACCTTACGAGACCTGAATTTATGGGGGTATTTATCTGGAAAGGTATGGTGCACATTAAAGACACTTTTCTGAGAAGGATTTACACAAGGTGCTAAAGCAAAGACAAAGGAGAATGACACTGAAGGGAAGTTATTTCTCTCAGTTCCTTAATTGTAGTTGTTCTTGATGGAAATCAGAAGAATTGCATAACAGCAATGAATTTAGCAAGCAAACCAGTCCAGTGACATAACGTCTTCTTCAGTCTTGGAGGCTCAGGGAGAGAGGGAATGGCTTCAAGCTTCAACAGAGTAGGTTTAGACTGAACATCAGGAAGAAATTCTTCACAGAGAGAGTGGTCAGGCACTGGAATGGGCTGCCCAGAGTGGTGGTTGAGTCACCATCCCTGGATGTGTTTAAAAGTCGTTTAGATGTAGTGTTGGGGGATCTGGTTTAGGAGTGAACATGCAGAGTAGGGTTGATGGCTGGACTCAAATGATTCCAAGGGTCTTTTCCAACCTGAATGATTCTATGATTCTATGTTTGTGCCTAACATCCTATGATCCTATGATATTACATGCAGAACATCATTCTCCATAAGGAAAATAGCCTTACGGTAATTTTCTTCTACATGAGTCCTCCCTCATATAGAAATTAAATACTCTCTTAATGCACTGTACACTAGTAATTCCTTTAAAAATAAATTCCCTAATTTCTTTACTGCTTTTTGTCTTCTTCTTCTTCCACCCCTACAATCCCTGCAGAATAAATTTGTATGAGTTGATCAAAAAGAACAATTTCCAAGGTTTCAGTTTGTCTTTAATTCGACACTTCACTCAGTGTGTGCTGAGGTGTTTACAAGTGCTCTACCAGGAAAGAATCATTCACTGTGATCTGAAGCCTGTAAGTACAGTCATTTTGTTACCTGTTCTTGTGCATGGAATACATGTGCTTCATCCTGATATTTTATTGATTCTGAGAAGAACTCTCAGAAGAAACCTTAAAACCCAGTAGGGTATTTCTACAAAAGCCATCGTTTGTTTCAGACTGTGTTGGTACTAGACTCAAGCGATCCCTTCCATTGCTCCAGCTCTTTCGCTGCAGTATTAAATGAGATTACCTGGTTGTCAAAATGTAAGCAAATTTGAATCAAATTCAGGTAAAGAATTTTTGCTTAAGGAATGAAAACTGTACTCGTGAAACTGAGTATTTCAGTGTGAGGGACATTATTATGCAAGGAGGTATTTACAAGGCAGCCTGTTTCCAGCAGTGAGGGTTCTCTGGAGGAACATCTCTGATCCAATTCCTGCTGCTCTACCTGCTAAACAGTTATACTAGATAAAACATTTCCACTCCCCTTAGGCCCAAATCTTAAATTTTTACAATTTTCTGAGATTTCTGATACTTTAATTCTATTTTAATTTCAGGTGAATGTTTCTCTTGATTTACTTTCCAAAACTCACAATGACCCAACAGATAAAGTAATAAATCAGCTCTCAAGTTAAAATGTTAAGAATGAAATCCTGCTCTCACTTTGCTTGCATATATCTTGGGGTGGAAGTCTGTAGAGACAGACTCTCTGTATCCATGACCTTGCCAACATCTCTGCCAGACCAATTTGCAGTGAGAAAGTGAGGCTTGCAGTATAACCAGCATATCTTAATCAGAAACAATTAGTGCAACAGGAAATCTGTTTTCCAGGCAGCCACTGACATGGAAGGAGGTTGGCAAGATGAATGAGTGCAGTCTGCAGAGTAACATATTAGGGAACATTTAGTTCGTTCAATGAAAGAGAATTTTATTCTCATTCTACAGCAGTACGGTTTCATGAATTTATTTTTCCTGAAACTCACATCTCTTACTCTGTCTGCCTCCTACGATATTTCTCAACATGAGGTAGACCATGGACTTTCTCTGGTCTTAATTCCAAGTACTTATTGCTCGCAGAACCTGGTTTAGCAGTTAAATCATCTCCCTTGCATTGTGAGAGATTCAGTACTAGAGAGAGAGTCCTACCATGAGCATGAAGTAATAGATACTTGCAGAGACAGTGTGCTCCTTCCCATAACAGAACCAAGGCCACCTGCATAGTGGAAGTTAGTCCTTGCACTGACTTTGATCAGCGGCAGCTTCTCCCTCCAGTCAAGCACAGTACTTCCTTGTGAGTGCACTAACCACACAAGGAACAACTTCACTATTATTATAGCATCAACTGGGAAACTGTTCAGTCCTTCAAAGCTTTGACATATAATCACTGTAAAACTGGTTGATGAAGGTAGCCATATCTCTGCTGACAAGTGGGAAGTCCATATGATCAGAAAGGAAATTAAAATAAATCCCTGACTTAGATAGATTTAGATGAGAAAATTCAGCTTTGCAGAAGAAATCTGATAGGTTATATTTACTCATCAGGGCAAATATTCCCGAGCTAGAACCTGTAATCAAGCTGGAATTGCAGCCCCAGTACCCATCTGCCCACGGCTAATAACCCATAGGACCATTTCAGTTCATTTCTATCTTGGGTTCTCTGTACCACACTGTCATGAGATGGACAAAGGTTGTCTTACAGAGGCTGGAGAAAGCTGAAAGCAGTGGAAGTAGGAATGGTGACACACAGCTCATTCATGGGGCGGAGACTTTCAATGGTTGCAAAAGGCTGTCTCTGTTAAACTTAGAACAGCATGCAACCAGATGTAGGTTGCCTTTTACTAGATTAACTGCAGTGAATTTAGAGAAACACTTTCACCAGCTGCTGCCTTGATGCCGTGTAACTGCCAAACGCTACAGGGAGCAGATGCTTGGATTCCATGACAAGGACACTAGTCCTTGTCTAGCTAACCTTCCAACTGGATACCTCTACAATTTCCCCTCTGCTTTTGATAATTACACATTGTTGGATGCCTACTCATGTTAGCAAATTCGTTCCCAAGGAAGGTGTGGTTGAAGGCTTTTATTGTGCAGATAAGTGTAAACCCAATGTGTTATGCGCCGCGTACTTTCAGTCACCTAATGTGCTGTTGAAACTCTTTGAATTTCTTTCAGGAGAACATATTACTATACCACAACGGCCAAGGTTCAGTTAAAGTTATTGATTTTGGATCAAGCTGCTATGAACACCAAAGAGGTTTGCAGAAAAGTCAAGTTGATGTAATTTTCCTAATAAGCTTTCTTAA
This sequence comes from Phoeniculus purpureus, assembly GCA_028565055.1. Classification (NCBI taxonomy): domain Eukaryota; kingdom Metazoa; phylum Chordata; class Aves; order Bucerotiformes; family Phoeniculidae; genus Phoeniculus; species Phoeniculus purpureus. The sequence goes on from JAOXOE010027068.1 coordinate 5,682, forward strand.
TTTTAAGTAATGTTGAACAACTATTTCTTTGAATGAGCTAATACAGTGACCTATGCCCCTAATTAAACCTGATGAACTGTTCAGACACTGGTTGTGGAAGAATTACTAGAATGAGGCAAGTAAGATATTGCCATGCTTTTTCCTTTGTCCTGAGCCTGATCAGCTCCTCTGCTCTTGTTGAGAAGAAAATTTCATTTGCAGGACTGACTGGCTGAATTAGGCCTATGGGGGTAATCCCGATACTTCTCTTAACAAATTGTTTGCCAGGTCCGGAAAGCCTTTCTCAGTGGGATGGTTAAATCATAGCTGACACCTTTTGGATTAATGAAATGGGGACAATGTGATCTATGCTTTTAGTTTAGAATGTCTGAGGGACATTTTAGGGGAAGGGGGAGGTTTCCTATCAAAGATTTAAGCCTGTCATGCAAGACATAACAAGAATAAAACTTGTACGTGAGAAATTACTGCAGAAATTCCACCTAACAACAAATCCTAATACAGACAAAGTGTAAAGCAAGTATGATATAATCAGGAATGCAAATCTAATCTGTTAATTAAAACCAACGACCACCACCACAACAAAAAACATCCCAAGAAACAAATCTGCCCTGCATTTTATTAACTTAGAAAAACACCACTAGTCTCAAAGGCTCATATTTTTCCTGTGAAAGGTTGATATTTAACCTGAGATAAACCTGCTCATCTGTATTTTGCGACTCAGATCATTAGATTTATATCTGATTTTTTTAGGGGTGTATAATTATTTTGGGTCTTGCCTATGTATGAGTAGAAGGTAGTCTGAGACGAAATCTGAAATATTTGTGGAGAGTAACGAATTGAAACACAAATCAAGTGAAAAGAAAGATGGAGCTTGACCGAGGAGACTGCCAACTGAAACAAGAATTGGTGCAACCCTCAAAGTGGCACACGATCAGAGCTGAAAACGAGAACTCACCGATTGAGTTGTGACAAGAATGCTAAAAAGCAGACAACAGTTATTCAGTTGGTCTCACATTTGAGGACGCAAATTGCCACCACAGTGCTTTCTAACTGTACAGATTCGGTCAAAATCAAGTATTACACTATTTTCAGGACACTTTCCTTCCAGAAACATGTGCAATGTGTGAGAATGCAAAGAACAACAGAAGTACAAACCAAGTGATCATCAGAGAGATAGTAAAAAAATGGGAGATAATGGAGCTTGCATGCTGTAATCACGTTGTCAGAATGCAGAGAGGTCAGATAATTAATCTACTCACTCTGATGAGTCTCAATCTCGGGATGAGTTTGTTTGACATGTGCTGTGGAGCACATGCAGTGTAGAAATCAGAAGGCAGTAGGAGATACTTTCCCTGGGTGTCAGTGAAACCGGTGTTTCCTACAGTGCAAACCTGTGCTGATGAACACTGTTGATTGATGTAAGGGAAAACCAAGCAAATGGGAACATGAGCATGGAGCAAGCTGAATCACAGCATTAGTAGGATGGTTTCTTTCAGGGAAACTTGATCAAGACCAATATCCAACTGGAACAGTGGAAAGCATACCACACACTGATTTTAGGATTAAATTAGAAGGGATTTTCAGACTGTATATGGGCAATTCATTGATGGAGTAGACACGCGATGCATGAACACACATATCACACTTCTATGAAATCTGGAATCCAAGTTTCTGTCTCAGTTATGATATTTTGCTTCTTGTCTAACTTTCTGCTTTGATGTAGTGTATACCTATGTTCAGAGTCGGTTTTATCGCTCACCTGAAGTGATTCTTGGTCATCCATATGCAATGGCTGTTGATATGTGGAGCTTAGGCTGTATCATAGCTGAACTGTACACGGGCTACCCACTGTTTCCGGGAGAAGATGAAGTTGACCAACTTGCCTGCATCATGGAGGTAATTTTTGGGATTGTCTTTTGAATTGCAGAGTCATTTGATAAGCCACACTGCCAGCACCAAGAGAAATTTGAAGAGACAGTGAAATACAATTGACTATGGGTGCCCTTTCAGAGGAGTTTTATTACAGATTAAAGGCTTTTTGGGAGGATGGGTTCTAGCACAAAACTGTTCTTCCCATTTCATGTGCCAAACACTGCTCTAGACACTCACTGTCTTGCTTCTGAAGGAAACATATTTTTATCTAGTTGTCCCTGCTCACTGACAGAGGAATTAGATGAACTTTAAGGTCCCTTCTAACCCCAGACATCCTGATTCTATGGTTAATCTGGTTCAAATTTGTACAGAGAATTCAGAACAGAAGAAACATACCTAAGAAGAAGGAAAAGCAATCAAAATTATAACAGGCTCCTCATCTCTTAGAAATCAAATATATGTTGGCTGAATCAGATCTCTAGTCCCAACTCCTCCTGAGAGATATTTTTGCTAGAACTTGAGTAGTCAGCTATAGATTTGGCTAGAAAAATCTTGAAAACATTGAAGATTGGAGTGAAAACCGACTGGATGACCTGCTCAAGTGCTACTCTACTCCCTTGGTGGAAAAGCTTTTCTCAATAGTCACCTTGCACTTGTAGCAGAAGCTACAATTTGTGGAACTTGCTTGTTCTTCAGGAAAGGCTGAGGGAGCTGGGTCTCTTTAACTTGGAGAAAAGGAGACTGAGGAGTGACCTCAGTAATGTTTATAAATATGTAAAAGGTGGGTATCAGGAGGATGGAGCCAGGCTCTTCTCAGTGTCATCTAATGGTAGGACAAGGGGCAACAGGGGTAAGCTGGAACATAGGAGGTTCCACATAAATGTGAGAAGGAACTTCTTCACAATGAGGGTGACAGAGCACTGGAACGGGCTGTCTAGGCGGTTTCTGTGGAGACACTTAAAACCCACATGGACATGTTCCTGTGTGACTTGATTTAGGCGATCCTGCTGTGGCAGGGGGATTGTACTAGATGATCTTTTGAGGTCCTTTCCAATCCCTGATGTTCTGTGATTCTTTGATTCTACCACCTGCCACTACCAAAGAATTTGGCTTTGCCATCTTTGTAAACGTTTTCCAGAATTTTAGGCGTTTGAACGTTCCCTCACCTCTCATCACCTACACAGTGCAAGTGTTAGCAGAGGTATAAAACTGACCCATGAAAGCAAGTAGGTTAGTTCAAATCAATCACTAAACTGCAACCTGTCATTGAACTCAGCCCCACATTCTGATCCTTCTAGTGCCATGGTAGTTCATAGATTTTTCCAAAACCAGCAGCCTTCCATGTGGCCTTTTACTACAGCTGTCATTAACACACTTGTTTTTAGTGCTTTGTGTGGCAGTGAAAATCCCAGTGTCATCACTTGTAAGATCACATTTGCTGTGTCCAGAGAATAATCTCTGAATACCTTCCATGATAAACGACAATAAGGAAACAGTTTGTTGACATTTCACAGCAAATTGTGTCATTCAACTTCTCTTCAAATGGAGGGTGAGATATCACATCTCTCTTGATGGTTGCTAAGTGTGGTTAAGAGCTGAGGAGTAATTCCATGAATGTATTTTCTACGTTGAAGGTATTGGGTCTTCCACCAGCTGATTTTATCCAGGCTGCATCAAGGAAGCGAACTTTCTTTGGTAAGATTTCTTTAGCCTTGCTGGATTCCTCCTACTAGTTAACCAAGGGCAGAGGGTAGGGTCAGAGAACTGCAGCTTCTCCTTGGCTGAGAAAACTTCTTTAATGAAGAGGTACTGAGGAGAGACATGAGACCTACAAACCAACCAAGTGCTGCACTCTTCGTGTCTAATGGCCCTCTGACTGCCAGAGTGATAAGGAAGGAATTGGGAAATCCATTCCCCTATTACTCCTTAAAAATGTTATTCCTAAAAGGAATGCAGTGAGCTTTGGGAACAGTTTTGGACATGCACAAAGCAAACAAAAACCACAGCAGAGATCCTGGTCTATAGGATCTAACCAATATTGTTTGACGTAGCACTGGCAGACTATCAATCTGACAAGGCAAAATTGGGGTCGGTATGGGATACTGCTTTTACCTAAATATTTGGTGACGATCTTTAACGTCAATTTTTGATATAATCTTCATTTTTTTTAAGATTCGAAAGGTTTTCCTAAGTCTGTAACTAACAGCAAGGGAAGAAAGAGATGTCCAGACTCCAAGGATCTAAGCACAGTGCTGAAAACTCACGATGCTGATTTCTTGGACTTTCTGAAAGGATGTCTGATGTGAGTTCACTCTTTTGGCTCCTATGCAGTGGGCTCGTTTTGACTTTGTTTTCATTGTCCGTGCCTGTAAAATCTTTGTATCTGTTGAGGTGTGTTGGGTGAGGTGTTATTCCTTTTGTTTTTGTTATTCCAAGTGGTAGCGTTCGAATAACTATTATTCACAGCTTATTACAGGAAGGTATCACTGAACAGAAAGTGTGTATGGGGTTAGTCCAAGGTACAAAAGAAAGCCACCATCATTAACTCTAAAAGCGGGCCGTCTAATACTGAAGACTAAACTCCAGGAGCAATGTCTGTTACCCATTGAGATCTTTGTATTAAATCCTTTCTGCTTTATCAGATAAAGGTTCATTCAGGCAACACAGAGAGTGGTAAAGCACTGTCACAATGCAGGGCATATCTGCACAGCTAAGTTTGGGTTTGTGCTTACATCTAACTCCTCTTCTGGAGGGAAGACATTCTTCCAGTTTCCTCCAGTGGGAGCTGTATTTGGAGCTGACTTAGCTGGCTTAAGTGTTTTTGCTATATTTTTCTGGAGCTGGGGAGAGTGTCCTACACCCCAGCAGACTGTGCTGCCATTCAGTGGGACCTGGACAGGCTGGAGAGCTGGGCGGGGAGAAATTTAATGAAATGTAACAAGGGCAAGTGTAGAGTCTTGCATCTGGGCAAGAACACCCCTGGTACCAGTATAGGTTGGGGACTGACCCATTGGAGAGCGGTGTAGGAGAAAGGGACCTGGGGGTCCTAGTGGACAGCAGGATGACCATGAGCCAGCAATGTGCTCTTGTGGCCAAGAAGGTCAATGGCATCCTGGGGTGGATCAGAAGGGAGATGGTTAGCAGAGCAAGAGAGGTTCTTCTCCCCCTCTGTTCTGCCTTGATGGACCACATCTAGAATATTGTGTCTAATTCTGGGCTTCTCAGTTCCAGAAGGACACGTGAAGGGAGTGGAACATCTCCCTTATGAGGAAAGGCTGAGGGAGATGGGTCTCTTTATCTTGGAAAAAAGGAGACTGAGGGGTGACCCCATTAATGTTTATCAATATGGAAAGAGCAAGTGTTAGGATGACGGAGCCAGGGTCTTCTCAGTATCATCCAATGATAGGACAAGGGGCAGTGGGTGTAAGCTAGAACATAGGAAAATGCACATAAATATGAGAAGAAAATTCTTCATGATGAGGGTGACAGAGGGCTGGAATGGGCTGCCCAGGAAGGTAGTAGAGTCTCCTTCTCTGGAGACATTTAAAAGCCATGTGGACATGTTCCTGTGTGACTTGACCTAGGTGATCCTGCTGTGGCGGGGGGATTAACCTGGTGATCTTTCGAGGTCCCTTCCAACCCCTAATGTTCTGTGATTCTGTGATTCTGTGATTCTGCTCTGGGCCTTGGAAAAATAGCCAATTAGGAGACACATTGAATTATGTGTATGAAAACAGTTCTGCTCTTTAAATATCTGCTCACAAAGACCTTTGCATGCACGTTGCATCTTTTTAGTTCAGATACAACACGTGCTACCATCTTAGCAGAGGAGAAAAAGACACAGTACATTTGGGTATGTCTCCACTCCAGAACCAGTGGTGGTGTTTGCTTGCCTCTTGACTGTGGTAGTTAGTATGGAAAAAGTGCTTAAAAGAGTTCCTAGATTGTTATCTTGTTGTTTCCCATTTGATTTAAGCTCTTTTTCTCCTTAGCATCGTTGCATTTATTTTCCACTGACTCATAGCGCATTTCCAGAATTATTTGATAGACTGCATTTTCAATTACCTTGATTGGAATAAACTTTTATAAAGCAGTGAAGTTCCAGACACGAGAAGAGTCTCTGATCCTATAATTTCTAGGATAATGTGTTGACTCCAGTCAAAGATTTGGCTTCTGAACACCTAGCAGGACAAGTGGTCCATGGCTGTTTTCTTAAAGAAAATTGATGATTTGCACATTTTTATCAACAGCTAAATGCAAATAACCTGTAATTGTTAACTGTTTCCACCCAAGGTCCAAGTACTACAGATTATTTATGCCAAGAACTTTTTACCTAGTATCACAGAATAATTTAGGTTGGAAGGGACCTCTGGAAATCATCTAGCCCACCCTCCCTCTCAGAACAGAGGAAACTGCTCAGGATCTTGTTAATTTTAGCTTTTAAGTATCTCAAGACAGGAGACCTAGAGCCTTTTGGGGAAATCTAATGTTCTGTGAATCTATGAAACCTGTTCCCATAGCGAACTACACTCACAGTGTCAGTGGCAAAGTGTTTGTGCGGGGAACAGAGACATGATTTAGTGTCACCAGTATATATTCTGTTGTCACAGAGTAAATTTGACTTTTTAATAAAATAAATACCCTGAGGGAAGCAGACTAGTTCTGGTTCAAACGTGTTCTTCTCCAAGGCAATCACGTTACCAAGCATTTTATGTGGTGGGACTCGGCAGACCCTGATGAAATGAGGTGTTTATTTTGCTAATGTGTTTTTGCTTGGGAAATTACTGCTAATGAGGTGTGCAGGAGCAAACCTCTGTCTGGTTGCTTTCAATGCTGACCTCTTGTATGGGTGGCAAGCCTGAATCCTAATTTGTACTGTGTGATGGCTGCAGAACCTGGTCCCATACCTTTTTCATACCTTCCCCATCTTTTCCAGTGTTATCTTGTGCAAGGCTAATATTTTGTGTCTTCTTTATGCTGACTGTAAGTTTCTTTCTAGCAGCTCAGTAGTACTTTCCTAAAGCAATCCATGCTAACTTGTGGTTCCGTACAAAAAAAGAAACCATCCCTTTCTGCTTCACAAGAACGCTGCTTTCAATATTTGAATGTATGTAGGTGTCAGAACTGAGTGAATGAAATCTGGGAGACGATAAATTTAGTGAAAAAAATGTTGCCAAAAAATTCACCTTTGATTTCCATAACAAGTTCTCACGTGGGTTTTGTTACACTAAGTCTCTGCAGCAGGTTCAGGTACAGTTAAATTAAAGAAGACATAACCTTTTAATTAATTACCTTATGTCTCATTTACGTATTTCCTAGAGCTGGCATTGACAGAGTGTGGAAAACCTGCAAAAAAATATTCTGCAGTGTCTCTCCCCTAATAACACCATGAAGAAATGGTTTGGTGCTGCAGTGTTGGACAGGCAAAGCACCCAGTGCTGAAATAAAGTTCTGAGGGGTGGAAAAGATCACAGAAGATCTTTCCTTGCTTTCAGTTGTGATTCTTTTGTTTAAAAAAAAATGTCCTTGTGACCTGAAACAGCCAGAAACAGCTGAGTAACTGTGTGTCTCACATGGATTTAAGGTGGGACCCTGCACAGCGTCTGACTCCTGATGAAGCGATGAAGCACACCTGGATTCAGGAACCAAAAATATACCGAGCGAAACAGAAAATGCAGACATCATGGAAGCTGAGTGACGACTCTTTCTCTACACCAGAAAAGAAAAAAGAGAATATTCGTAAGCATGTGCTACCTGAAGAACTAAGTGCACTTCTCTCAGTGTTTGGTATTTACTTCACATACTCTGTCTGAAGTAAGGTGAGGTTATAATAGACAGCATGCAGACCAGATTGTGCATGGAATGAGGTGGGTAGGGCCACTATCTCTCACTGCTGTAGAAATGCATTATGTATGTTTTATAGCAGCTGCCAGCAAGAAGACTGGCAGTACTAAAGTTTCACACAGGAAGATCTTTTCCCTGCAGCAAAATAGTTATGGTATCTGACACCACATCACAGAGCAAAATAATGCATCATTCCTAGAGAAACTCTTAAACCGATTTTTTGGTGAATTTGTGATGGTTGAGTTTCTCTGCTGTTAAGTCTCTGCAGTCTCACCCTATCATTTTATTTATTTCTGATTACAGAAAACATCTGGAAAGATGCGGCTGAGAAAGTGAAAAATGGACTGGCTGAAAGGCTGGCTCCCACTTTGCCCTCCATCGGCACGGCAGAAAACGATGTGCACAACACAAGGAAGCATGTTATTCATGAGAAATTCCATTTGGAAACCCAGATGGAAAAGACTGTAAGAATTGAGCAAGCAGAGCACAGTGATGAAACAGCTCTTCCAAGAAACACCTTCTTTTTCCCACCAATTAAGTAATACATAGCACAAGCAACGATTGGTGCCGTCCCGTACCTGATAGATTTTGTAGGTATTACTTGTACTCAGGAATATCAGCTGTATCTGTCTGTATGTGGCTGTGTAAGTATATTCAATGTCTACTTTACCTTGAAATAGTCCAGGCAACCAAAATACAATTTGAAAACCACTCCTTTCACTCATCTACATCCTTGTGATCAGATGTCCTTCATAACCAGTAGCAATAAAATGGAGACTGTAAAGGTGGAGAGTGGTTTGCTCTTGATGTTATAATAGACTCCAGAATTTTAGATTCTCCTGGGTCTAAAATAACAAATGTATTGACGCAAGGGTCTGAATCCTTTCACTTACATCCACATAAATAGGGAATAATTAATGGATAGAATTACTGAATTACTTCTGAATGAAAAAATAAGAGGAATCAAACCCAGCATCTTCACTTTCCTCCTTCTCTAGTTTCCTCTTTCTTATAGTGAAGCACTGGATGGAAAGCAAATCACACCTCCTTAGCAGGTTTAGAACTGTAAATCATGCTAGAAAAGTGGTGTTCTGGGCCCACGTCAGGGGTGGGGGAACCACACTCAGTATTCCTGTTGTCAAAAGGGATGGATTAGAATCATAAAATCATAGAATTGTAGAACAGTTTTGGCTGGAAGAGATCTTCAAGACCATCGAATTCAACCTTTTCCTAGCCATATCAACACCACTGAGCCTTTTCTCCTAACACAACATCTACCTTTCTCTGCAACACCTCCAGGGATGGGGACTCAACCCTTTCAGTAAAGAAATTCCTCCTGACATCTAACCTGAACCTCCCCTGGAGCAGCTTAAGGCCATTTCCCTTCCTATCACTGGCCACTAAGGAGAGCAGACCAACCACTACCTCTCTACAACCTCCTATGAAGTAGATTAAAGCAAGATGTTTTGATTCAGGAAAATTGTCCTCCACAGGAAGTTTAACTTAATACTCTGAAGAAAACACCCAAATTTCTATGATCCCTATGATTTATATGTTTAATTAACTTGAACATCTATCTCTTTGGACAAGAGACTCTCTCTTCATTGCAACTGTACAGCATCCACCTCGCAATGACTCCTTAATGTGGCATATGGATAGCACTGCAATTTAAAAGGAAAAAGTGAGGAAATTGTCCTACAAAATGCAACTGCTTCTGTAGCAGTGATGTTACGGGATTCCCTAGAGGTGGTCATAGGTGTTGAGTCACCATAGCAGAAAATGCCCACAGGCTCTCTGTGCAAAAGGGACACCCAAAGGATATGAAAGCAGTCCTCGCACAGCTCTAATTGAACCGTAGGTAAATGAGCCCGTGATCAGGTGTGGAGGGAACTGCACGACAAGAGGCCGCCAGCAGACGTGCTCTCCTACTGAAGACAAGGCTGGTGGTAACAGTCACCTCAGAGAAAGTGGACTGCACCGTGCAAAGTGAGTATTATCTTGGCTTCAGCAAATTGTGGGGCTCATGGAGAAACAGCTGGAAGAGCAAACTGAATGTAATTGAGCGGTGAACTACAAGGGTATTTTGGCAGACAAGTATCACCCTGCCGTAATGCAGGCTTTCCTCACAAGCAGGACAGCTGGCAGAACTAGAATTGCCTGTGTCTCTGGCTTCAGGGAGACTCCTTTTCCGCAGAACCCTCCTGGAGACTATAAAACACTTTCATTCATCACCAGAATAACTGTGCTCTGTTACGCAGCAGTCTCAGGGATTGCTCAGAATGCCTAGGGTGGGTGAGAAGAAGAGCCCTTACCGTGTTGTACAGAGAAGGGGTCCCACCCCTGGCAGGAGCTGAATGAAGAAGTCAGGGGATATTCAGAGAGGTTTTTGAGCGTATTTGGAAAACACTTTGGCTCTTGATGCTTAAGTAGCACAGAAGATAAGAAACAAAGGGTTTATGCTTATGTGTAAGATTTCAACACGGACCGAGAACAGCAGGAGTATTTATCCTGACGCCATGTGGCATGAAAGATCAGATTCTCAAACCTTTTTAACCATAATTTCTACTGTTTTGATTCAGTTGCTGCTCATACTCTGTCTCTGTTGTTGTCCACTCACTTGACTCCTTAGGCTGTTCCAGGTTAAAATGTTCGTCATCCCACAGTTGTGCCCTTGTGTGTTTGCCTCAGAGGCTAAGTTTAAGGTCAATCAAGCCAAGTTGCTGTTGACATCCTAATGAAGCCGTAAAGCTCATCTGATGTATGGGTTTGTGTGCTAGAGCAGCGTTTCCTTGACTATTAATACATTTCAGTTGTTCTTTGAGGTAAGCAGCATCATATTACTTCTCATGGCGTATGCTGACAGGTTTTTCACAGCACTCACTGTAGAGGAAAAAGTGACAAAGCCGCCTGAGACTGTAATTCAGTCTGATTATCCTGGTCACAGAAGGCAGACGGATGGCATTTCACTGTAGCTAGCTGGCTGCCGTGATTTCCTGTCTTCCCTTCCTTGCTGACCTGCTATTCCTTTTTTAATTCCTTCAACCTCCGCAGTGATTTCCATCTTCAAAATCTTTCCTAATAAGGGCTTTTCCAGATAACTCAGGATTTTTTTCAGAGATGATAAAAATAAATAGAAATTACTTAGCAGAATGATGATGTAACCCTCAGATATCGTCACCACTTTCACATTCCCCTGCAGAAACAGACCCATCAGACACCGGTGCCATCCTTGTCCCTGTGCTGCAAGAGGACAGCTTTCAAAATGCTGACAATTCTCCGACTCATGGTGCAGACTCATAAAGAAAAGAAACACAGAGTGAGCTTAATTAGTTGAAAAGCTCAAACCATGCGTCATGCTTTGCTTCTGTATGATGTAGTGTCATTTTTTAACCACATTTGCCAAGAAAATGAGCTGTTTGCTTTCTTGTCTGTGGACCTCGGTCTGTTCATCTTCCCATGGGTGTCCTCTTCCCCTCTCAGTTCTGATTAACATATATGCGTTGATGTAGGCACAGGAACAGTGTTCTCAGAAGTATTTTCTTCTGTATGCAGTTACAGCAGCATGCAGTGAGTGTGTGCTGAGACCCCAGCATTGTTTAAATTGATAAGACCCTGTTAGTGCTATCAGGGAGGGAAAGGCAGGAGAATGTGGTCATGGTCAGTTCTACTAGCCCACTGAACAGCGTAACAGCACTGGCTGCCCCGGGGAGCACATGCATCTTTCTCCATCATTGTAAGGATGTGCTGTCCCTTGACCAGGAGCTGGGCTAAGCAAAGCTGTTAGGGAATGTATGACAGGGGAAGAGTTGGGCACTGTACAGCAATAATAGATTTGGGGTGTGAGATTAGAAGGGATGTCATGGTATGGAGGAGTGCTGGCCAATTTTGTCATTGTGTTGAAATGACAGGAACCAGCACTCTGCAGCGGTGGGTATTTACAGGGTCTCAGACACAAGTCTTTAGGAAATCTATCCATGAGAACACAAAGGCTTAGTGGACAAGCTGTTATAATTCATTTGACTTTGAAACCTCACAAAGAAAAAGCCTGAAAACAATTAATTACAAAAAAAGCATGCCCCTGCTCCTAGCCCTGCAGACTTTCTAGAACTGAATGTGTTTTGAGTAATTGTACCTCAACACCCCTTCAAAGTTTAATTTCTATAAGTCAAATGCACAGCTGTTGCCAGATCTCAGCCCAGCCCATGCAGATACTAACTGGAATGACTGGAATGGACTACCCAGGGCAGTGGTGGAGTCGCCATCCCTGGAGGTGTTGAAGGACAGATTGGATGTGGCACTTAGTGCCATGGTCTAGCTGATGTTGTGGTGTCAAGTCATAGGCTGGGCTTGATGATCTCAGAGGTCTATTCCAGCCTCAATAATTCTGTGTAAGTGTCTGAGACTTCCTTGAGCTGGATTCTGAAGGGCCAATAGACGTATCACCTGTAAACACCTTGAAACCCTACAATCCCAATTTGTGTAACAAAGAGGTGCTTCTGCTCACGAAGTGTTGCTTGAATGCTGGTTTTGGATCATTTACTAATGTTTTAATGCCATCTAGTGTCAACTGTATGTTCCCTGTATTCAGTTTTGAATGCAGTGCTAACAGTTCTGTAACACCCCCTCCACAAGCCCTGGGGGGTTCACATCTCATAGAACGATGTGGTGAGGTCCTTGTTTACATTCAACGTTTTGTATCCCTGCCTGGGAACAGACAGGGTTATACTCCAACCCAAATAACAAAAAACCCTTTCTAAATTACATAAGTTAGCATGACAGGGCAAGAGGAAATGGCCTCATGTTGTGTAAGGGGAGGTTTAGATTAGATATTAGGAAGAAGTTCTTTACTGAGAGAGTGGTTGGGCACAGGAACAGGCTGCCCTAGGAGGTGATGGAGTCACCATCCCTGGAGGTGTTTTAAAAAACCAGTAGATCTAGCATCTGAGGACATGGTCTCGTGGTTAGGGAGATGTTGGGATGAAGGTGGGACCTGGTGATCCTGGAGGTCCTTTCCAGCCACGATGATTCTTTGACTCTATGATTCTAAGAGTATTGCTGAGTCAGGACAGTATAACAGTATGTCCGTGCTACACTGAAAAAAAGGGATGAGTTTAGGAGTTACTTCACTGAATCAGTGCATCCAAGAAGCTCTCAGATAAAAGCACAATAAATCTCACAAGAGATTTCACAGCAGGCTCTGTCTTGCCTTTGTTTTGCATTTTCGTGACATCCAATGTGCGTGTAACACAATTTGGCTCCTGTATCAACCTCGTGCATGAGCAGGCATCATCCACCCCAAGGCAAGATGCTAACCAGCAATATAAACTATTGGTAACTCTGATTAATATCTTTTTATTAAAAAAAAATAAAAAGAGATATAGGAGGCAGCTTCAAGCCTTGTTTCAAATACCATGACACACGGCCCAGAATCTGGATACCAACCTACCAAATGCCTTTTCTTATTAGCTCATCTGGGCACTTGTTTTTCTTCCTTTTGGGGTCTCTGATGACAACTGGAACCGAAAGCCATCCCTGACAAACTGTTTGCATTGTGATACGTCTATGTGGAAATCTGGGCTTTCAGTAAATTCATATTTTTGCAGAAAAAAATTACATTTGAAAAATAACTGACCAACTCTACTGATTTTACCAATTCATTTTTACGGTCTCATTTTACTTCTCGCCATTTTTCTCTAAAGCAAAATGTAGCGTGTCTCCACAAGTTTTTATTTCTCCCCAAAAAATGTCATACAAAAGAAAAAAGTGGACTTTAATGCCAGTCTGAGCATAACTGCGGAGCAGTGTTCCTTAACACCTTGATAAACTGAATAACAAAGTCATTGTGCACAGCAGCACTCAGTTTTGTTTCTCTCACCATCACACAAGTGTTAACATTATGAGAGGTAATAAATATCCTCTAAATACCACCGAATCACAGAAGTATTGAGGCTGGAAAAGTCCTTAAACCCTAACACATGGTCACCTAACACCACTACATCAGCTGGACCATGGCACTGAGTGTCACATGCAGTCTGTCCTTAAACGCCTCCAGGGATGGGGACTCCACCACTGCCCTGGGCAGTCCATTCCAGTGTCTGATGACCCTTTCCAGGAGGAAGGGCT
>JAOXOE010027069.1:0-19519 GCA_028565055.1 Phoeniculus purpureus
CTCCAGCATGTCCACATCCTTCTTGGAATAAGGGCTCCAGAACTGGATGCAGTACTCCAGGTGGGGTCTCACCAGAGTAGAGGGGGAGAATCACCTCCCTCGACCTGCTGGTCACACTTCTCCTGATGGATTAAAAGAAGTGATATGTGAGCATTATGATTTTCTAAGTATCAGGGCATGTATAGCATAAATTTAGGCTTTATACTGTGATGTAAAAACAATCATAGAAAGAATTACAAAGCAAAAGGTTTTGTCTTTAGGTTCAGTTAAAGCACTAATACATGCATGCTTTTTTCTCAGTTACTTGTTTCTTCCTCTTTGGGAAATTCTAGCTGCAGTGCTTGTATTAAATTTAGGTAAATGTCATTCTCTCCAGTAAATGTAGGAACAGTTGCTGAATACCAGTATGGAAGTGAATTAGTATGACTTTTCCTATTTGCAATCATAATGTGCATTCATTGTCAAAATGTCAATTGCCTGGATTCTCTGCCAGAATGCAGGTTTTGAAAAAAGTCTTCATTTCCTAATAACATGTAAATCATAAACAGCTGAAATGAGACTTACAATTTCAAGTACTGTATAGGCCAAGGGAGAGAAAGCACTAGCAAAGAAGAAGAGCATCTTGCATTTGGCATGATATAACTACCTAAAATGAAAGACAATTGCAGTAATATTGCCTGAAGAGTTAACAGAATGCTTTCAGGCATGGACATGTTATCACAGGTCTGTCAACTCTCTGCTAATCAAAACACACTTTGGAGTCTACAGATTGACACTAATGAAAGGGTGAGAGAGGAGATTCATAGTCAAATACTTTCCTCCAGTCGGGGGCAAACTAGAATCTCAACAGATGCGTGTGAATCCTCAGAGTTAAGGGTAGCTATTATAGTTTATTACTGAGGTTCATATTTGTGCAGCCTCAGCGTATGCAAACGAAAATCTGTTCATAGTGCATTCACCTAGGCAAAGCAGACACTACACTAGCTGAGCTGAAAAGTGGACTAGTACTACTCTGGTAGGTCTGGCTTCTCAACTAATTTCTTTGCCTGCCTTGTGCTCAATCAACTGGAGAAGCAACATAGAGCAAACCAAATAGCAGATAGGTTAATGACAGATTACGCATAAGCTTGAATTTCCTTGACCCGTGTGAGTGATGGAAGATGCTTGTACAGCTTGCAGTTCAAATAACCTGTCTAGAAAGCAGAAAGTCCAGCTGCTTCTGACCATAACCAGTGTCATAAGATGTTTGACTACTGGTATTTTTTAATCACAGAAGTTATTCTGCTTCTCTCACAAATACACTGCTAGTAATAGCCTTTAGGACGCTCATTTTTTATGTCATACTTTCTGAAAAATGTAAGGGTTTCCAGTTGTCCAATGCTGCAAGACGCAGCTCTGTTTTCTGAAATTGTCTCTCTACTTGAAGGTACTTGATTTGGAAAAAACAACCCCTAACTTGTAACTGCCCAGCTTTTACACTACATCCTTCTCTTTCATTTCAGATGTGCACTGAGAAAGGCACAAAGAAAAATAGTTGCCTCTCACGGCCAGTTCCACACATAAAATCACCTAACTCAACTAAGTCCTTGTAACCTGGGTCCTGGCATCTAAAATGTCAAAAAAAAAAAAAATTTGAACAAGCACTTTTCAAACTGCTTTTCAAACTACTTTTGAAACTGCTCAGGTGACCCTCACCATTGTCTCCTTTGAAGGCCACAGAAGTACAGCCTTACCTGTTGCCCTTTGTTGCACACTATCCAAGCCAAAATATCCTCCAGATTTCACTTTTGACCTATACACAAGACCAAGAGTCACTTCTAAACCCTATAGATGCCCACGACAGCCCAAGGTTTACAAACTCCAGATCAGACTTTACACAGACTTTTTACAGGAAATGGAAGCATCTGGCTGCTAGAAGAAATCTATGTACCACTCAGGATAGCAGTGTTCAAGCTGTGAATATGTGTTCATCTTGATGGCTTTGTCTGAAATTTCTTAATCCCCAGGAAATAAGAAGCATAATTAAAATTCCAGCACAGATAATTCTATTGGATAAAAACTATTGGGAGTTTTTTAGGACTACAGAGTTTTTTTCTTTTCATAAAGGTTTGGCTCTAGGAATGTGGTGCAACAGGCTTTTTACTGGAACCGTTCCTGATTGCTTAATTAGGAAAGCCAATAATGTTCTTTAAAAAACCCCAATTCTTAAAAAAAAACGTGATTGTATCTTTCAGTTAAGCTTAAGGTTTACTGGAAATTTTGAAGCAATCAGTACTTACATATTGTGATAGAATTTCAAATCAATAGTTGAAATGTCAGTAGAAAATAAAGACATTTGGAAGAGATACAGAAGTTGTCAGGTAAATGTCAATCTATGACACTGTAAACATTAAATCTGCCAAAAAACCCTTGGATTATGTTAAGTTTGACAGGTAGGAAGCATTGTGGAATATACTCATTGTAAATGGTGTTGTATTAGCATTTATTCAGGAAATATTGCTGCTTGAACAGAAACTGATGCTTGTACACACATGTATATGTTTCATATGTCCCTGAAGAGTAAGTACAAAACTATATCTTCCCATTAACAGAACTGTCCATACAAGCTGAAATGAAAATGTAAATAACATTGTAATAGGAAGCAGCCCAGTGATAGAGAAGTCAGGTTAATTTACTATATACTTATGATATGATGGTATTTATTGCCAGTTTATGTCTGAAGATATCCTATGCAGAGCAAAGAAAGGTATTTTTTTCTAGTCTTCACTCATTCACAAGAAACAATTCTTTAGCAAAACATGAAGTCAAACACAGGTTGCTTTAGTGCTTGTTAAATGTCAGTTGAACTCCATGAGGTTGGCTTGTGCCCACCTCTCCAGCCTCTCCAGGTCCCTCTGGATGGCATCCCTGCCCTCCAGCGTGTCTGCTGCACCACACAGCTTGGTGTCATCAGCAAACTTGCTGAGGGTGCACTCAATGCCTCTGTCCATGTCACTGACAAAGACGTTGAACAAGACTGGTCCCGGTACAGATGCCTGAGGGACTCTGCTTGTCACTGTCCTCCACTTGGACATGGACCCATTGACAGCCACCCTTTGGGTGCAGCCATCAAGCCAGTTCTTTACCCATCTAGTGGCCCACCTATCAAACCCATGCTCCACCAGCTTGGAGACCAGAATGTAGTGTGGAACTGTATCAAAGGCTTTGTTCAAGTCCATGTAAACGACATCAGCCTCTCGCCCCTCATCCATTAAGGTTGTGACCTCTTCATATTTTCTACATACTGGTATGAACAATGCTACTGCATTGCTCTAAACATTGTGAAATTTGGGTTTTATGAAAAATGTGCAGGTGAGAAATTAGCAATAAATTGTTAACTTAGAACAGAGAGTATTATTTTCTCTGCATCCTACATGTAACCTGATTGATCTGTCTCAGTTCTGATATGCAGCAGCCATACTTCAGTCTTTTGGTAAAATAACTATTTGGTGGTGAATTGCACTTCTTGTATGTTACCTAGCCATGGTAATGTGGCAGCCCTTCCTGTTGTGTGAACACAGCATCCCATAGCACTATGATCTAGCACAGTCAATACCACTGCAGAAAAGTAAGTTTTTGAAAGATTGCACAAGGCATTTTTGTATTCTGTTAAAGCAAAAAAAAAAAAAAATAGAAACCAGCATACCTCTGGAGTTGTAGAGGAGTGTGAAAGCAGAGTATTCCTATGACAACCAGTTTAGAGTTCATGGAACGCAGTAATGTCAGCTTTGGTGAAGAGGGACAAAGAAGGTGAAAAGGGATGGCATGGTCCCAGACTGCCTGCTCACTCCCTGATTTTTCAGGAAATGAATCTATTCAACCATGCATTCAGTACTCCTGTGAAAATGGGATCCACAGCTGAAATGCCATGGCCTGTGGCAAACTATTTCTTTAACAGAGGCTTCTATGGGAAATTCGTGGGACTTACTCACGTATGTGGAGGCTGTAGTAAGTTTTATTTGCAGTTGGCAAATGCAGCCTCAGGATGAATTATGAGACGCAAAATATAAACTTTGGTTGAATGATCAAGAAGTATTTTGGTATCTGATTTACTTAGGAAATACTGCACTTAACTACTATTGGTAATTCAGATATTTTGATGGATGATTCTACCCCCACACACATACAACCACTTTTGCTTATCTGATGATTTAAAAGAGAGGTCAAATGTTCACCTTTCCTTGGGAGGAAATGCGAATTGTTTATGCTTGAGAGGAAGAACTGGGGGTAATCTACACATTCTCTTTGCTCCATTTGATTCATTGAGGAGAAGTGTTTTTGACTGGGGCAGCAGAAAACACCAGGCTGAAGCATGGAAAAAAAATTGGTTCTCTGGAGGGCAAATTCATGCAAAAGCAACATAAAGGGATGAACTGTTTGTGTGAAAGAAATCAATATTCACATGCAAATGAAGTCTCTGAAGTCTACGAAGCAGTCCCATGCTTAAATGACTCACTCTGGAATAATCACATGAAGGTTCAGCTCTAGTTTATTCTGCCACAGGGAGTTTTGTAAGCATTCTTTACTCCTGCAATTTTTTATGGCAAGTGGAAAAAGGGGGCTCTGGAATCACTTATATATTAAAACATATTTTGCCCCAGGATTAGGAGTCTTGTGCAAGAAAACTCAAGGTTATGTTAGATATTTTGCACTTGCACTTTCAAACCTCTATTTCTTGTCTTGCTAATACATCTTAAAGTCAGTAGAAGGTTGTAGATCAAGAGTCAAGGGAAATTATGAAGGCTTTTTTCAGCACTTTTTAAAAAGGTTCCTTTCAAGCTTTGGACTCATATTATGTGACAACAGCTACCTGCATTACAGTAGTGGTCTTTCGTGTTGAAAAAATTCAAAAGGAATACAGTATAAGGGATGCACTGTGCTGGAAATCATGTGTTATTTGAACAGTCCCGTGTTTAGATTTGTACTATTTTGTTGTGGTTTAAGTCTATAAGCAAAGAGAGTTGGACCTTGTACTTTCAAAGATAAAGGGAACTACATTATAATAGCAGAAAGCTGCTGAAGGGCAGTACAAAACTTTTAGTCCAAAAACAAGCTTAAATGGTTTTGTCTAAAATATATATAGTACTGAGTGGACTTCTCTGCTTTTCCCATTGAGAAAGATTATTTTGTAAAGATCTTTATCAATTTGCCTAATCATAAGTATAGCACATTTGTGTTCCTTTAAAAGACAGCTTTATAATTTTTATCAGATATAAAAGTAAGTGTTCACTTTGAAGCAGCTGATTCAACCATTAAAATTAAAGGTCCCAGTCTAGCATCCACTGGAAGCCACGTAGTTCGGAAATTGATTTCAGCTCAGAGAAACACAAACTGAGGAACTGAAAGGGCTCATTCATTCAACACTAAGAGCTTAGGTTTATTTTACAGGTGTTCAAATCAGAGAGTCTGACATCCTGGAAAACTGCATGTGAAAGCTGTCTCTTAACACTATTAACATATGCCTTCTACATCAGGGTATTTCCTCTAATATTCAGACATTCATACTATCAGAGCAGAAGGTACCCTTTGCTTATGCATTCACATTTTGAATGAGAACTGTAGGGTACAGACATGAAATTGAGAGTGAATGGTTCTGACTAATGGAAAGAACTCAGCCTCTGTTCTCATTTAGTTCCTGCAAGTCTGCTCAGACTTCATGCTAAGAGTAAAATTAAATAGGTCATTATCTCACTGAGAATGGTCAGATGCTGTTAGAGCAATCACTAAAGTACAACTTACTGAGCAGGGAGTCTCCAGATTTTAAAGTTTATATTATTCTATCAAGAATTTTTATTAAGAAATCTGCAATTCATGCCCCTCTACTTGTAATATGAAGCGGACTTGTTGGATATGTTTCTGTTTATTATGCAGGTTGCACCTCTTTCTTTTTGTTGTTGTTTCCTACATGTGGTTTACATATGCACTATCAAAAGGTTTTCCTTTTACCTATATCTTCAGAATTTAATATGTATAAGATACATCCCAAATGATGCTACAAAAACTGTGTTTGTATTTCCAAAGAAGGAAGGAGATTCCTAATTTGTTTCTTGGTAAATTGAACAGACATTCTTTCAATAATTCACATGAGCAACATTTACCAAAAGAATTACCGTTTTGCTTGTTTTCTTTAATTTCTGCAGAGCCAGGTTTAGAGCCCTTCAGTTTCCTCCTGGATGAATCTGCTCCCACAGAGAATGTAGCAACATTTTCTTGAGGAGCCAGAGTCTATAATTCTTAACTGTCATATAGCCTAACCTTATTAAGTTGAAGAGTAAGAGGAATTAATTACCCCTTCTTCTTACAAGCAAGTATATCATTTTAAATACTTGCGTGTTGTTTGAATATGTCAGAATGCATCCATCACCCTGAACTGAGTAATCTTTACTTGTTTCCACTAACTACTTCAATGGAACATTCAAGATGGTCTTACTCTTAGAAGATGTGACTAAACAATATGGTAAATAACACATTTTGGCCTTGAGGATGTGTTTACTAAAACAGTTGAAAAGCAGTACATAGTCATCAAAATACAGAGTAACATACATAGCCGAGCATCACTGTCAGATCAATGCCCTTACAGTAAGATGGCCCAGCAAAGGGGCTCATTTACTCTGAAGAAAGGAAACATTCCTTCCCCTGATTTCATATTCTCATTTAGTCTGGTTCAGGCTAGGAATATGGTTTTTGCATTAAAACATGTGTTAAGTAGATCTTTTCAGAGCGTGCCACAGTGCTTCTTGTCTTCTGGAACAGCAATTCTAAAGATCTCATTACAGAAGAGAAATTGCTAGCTGGTCATGTAAATGAGGAGCAGACAGAGGAGTATCCACATTTTGCACTTTTGCTTGTGTTCTAGGATTTTTGTTACACTGCATGTGCCACTCCAGGTCTACTCTTGCAGTTTAAAATAGACAATCACTGATTTAAATACTCCACAAACCACCTCAGGAGCAGATTTAACTCATACTCTTATTCTCCTTTTTTCTTTCTTTCTTTCTTTCTTTTTTTTTTTTTTCCCCCATAGAGTGCTCTAAACTGTGGCTGCAGAGCCATTTGTTCTTCACTTCTGTTTCAGCTGATTTAACTTTCCAGTCTTTCCGGACTAGACACTTTTGGATAAGAGATTACTTCAAAAGAATGTGGGTTTGAGCTTCCAATTAGAACGACTGCCTGGATACATTTTAGGGCCCCAATGTTACTACCTGAAAGGTGAGAACTGCATCTCCTCTAAAAGTCGTTATTGAAAAGAAATAAATTCTCCCTGACAAGAGAAAAAGTATGGAAATTCTGGATCCTGAAAAGATGTAGATACTCACTGTTTTTTGTCATCTACCTGGAGCTTGGTGATCTGGTAGAAGTATAGAAACCTTTTATATTTAGGTTTCATATTAACTCAACATTTACATTTAGCATTTGATATGTAGGGAAACCAATCTGAAATGACAGCCTTATTCTGTGGATGACAAGGGGGAGATAACAGAGATCATATCACTGACTCAGTCCACTCTATGGGAAACATCAGAAAGTCTAGACACGTTTTCTCTGGTTCTCAGACACAAGCCTTTAAAAAACTGTGGAACCTTTAAAATTGGGATCCCTAAGTAAAAATATGCAACTGTTTTCAAATGTGTGGATACATGTCATACAAGAAGCAACCTTCAATAGTACAAGCTTGGTAGATGTCTTATGCCAGTGGATCTATATTTTGTCTTTGGTTTCATTTTAGTGGGCGCAATGTTCATACTTTCCATTCCTAACTTAAATTTTAGAAAGTCAGACCTTGCATTGTGCTCATAAATTGTGTTTGTATGGCCTTTAATGAGGTAGGATTCTAACTGAGTACCTTCTGCTTGTAAGACTGATGCCATTTCTGCAGATACACAACAGCTGGATATCCCTTCCTATAATCCTATTCACCAAGGGAATATTTGGAATTTGGAGCTGTGTTGCTTCCGAACTTCTGGGAGTCGCCATCTTTTCAGAGTGTCTCTACAGCCAGCTACTAAGCAGAATCTCTCTCACCTAAGGTCTCTGTTCAGGATGAGTGATATGCAATTCCTTTTCCATCTGTATTTGTTTTCCCCCTTCTCTATCTCTCAACAGAGTGGAATTTTAGTGTGACCTGTAAAAAACATTACTTCTTGGATTTATGCAAAGAAGTAGGTTTTGTCTTGAATTTTTTACTGGGTCATTTTGGTTAATGAAGTAATTTGAATTGCTAGAATCTCATCATACTTGAGAGTAATTGATGACAACTTAAGGTTAAACAATGTATGTAATACAGCAAATGTTCAACATGTGCTCTACTGCACAGCTGGATTCTGTGCTAAAGTTCTAGCAAAACAAATCACAATTTAGATTTCACAGCTTCTGTGGATCTTATTTGTAAAATCAAGATATCCTGACGACACTGAATGTAAATCCTTACTACTTTTGTGAGGCTCAGAGTGCTTCTGAAATACGTCAGAGCTAAACCATATAGTGCACCCTTTCCGGATGCTTTAACAAAGTATACTGGATGGAAAGCTGTATTGGCACAGGTGACAGGAAAAAATAGGTATTATGACTGCCAAAGCTGGATCTGTAGTCCAAGTGAACTTCTACTTTTCGTTCTGCCCATCTTGTGATAGTTGTAATGTCAATATTAGCAAAGCACAAGGACTTGAAAACTACTCTGAGCTCATGTATTGCTATAGAACCATTAAAATATTCTCAGCTAAAATGAATGACTCCTGTTCCTTTGTGAATTTCAGTGGGATCTTTTGAACTTACTGACTAAACACACTAAACACTCAAACAAAATGGAGCTACCTTACTAAGATGGTGCAATAAGGAAAGCAGATATGTGTAGAAAAATGAAATGTTTGAGTTCAAATTAAAAGCAGAAAACATGATCCCTGACAGTAACTAATGTTTTCTTATTTTTATTTTTAATTTTTAAAAAAACAAACAAGCACAAAAAGCCATAAACATTAACCACAATCTTCTCTTGCTACTGTACTAATTCTGTTAAAAAACAGATTTGGCCTCTAATAAGTCAATATAACACGGCCAGTATTTTGAAACCTCTCTTTACTGCAAATATCTTTGCTGCAAATATCTTCTAAAAGTCATGTAGAACCCTTCAATAGCCACAGAAATCCCAGATTCTACTCCTGAAGGTTTTATGTAATGAGAAAATTCAGCATCACAACTAACCCTCTGTAATATCATACTGCCAAACCAACTTACTCATAGAATCTCATCTAATGAAACATTATCAAACTTGTGTTCTCTTATACTCCCAACTCATTAAACTTTCCCTTTGAGTCTAAGGTTTTATCAGTCAGGAAAGATACTCCAAATCTGGAAGGCATTTTTACAGTGAAATAAAATAATTTTAATTTTATTTCATTTTTCTAGTAGAGATATTAGTATTATTACTATTATCTAGTATTATTATTTTATTTTATTTTATTTTTCTAGTAGAAGCTTGGTTTAGATTTGTTCAGAATTAAAAGAAGACCAAGAATTAAAAGTAGACCAAACCAAGCTTCTACTACAAAATCAGTAGTTATGCAATAGATAGAATTTGTTCTCCAAATTTATTTCCCACTCATTAATGACCACAAGGTAAAGGAATTAGCATAATTTATATCAATGTATATCAATAGTTTATATCATAATTTATATCGATTTTCCCTAATACATTGGATTTTTTAAGTTCCAATAATGGAATTTTTGTCATCTATATCAGTATAAAGATGGTACAGGGAAAAAATATTCTGCACCTTCAGTACTGACATAAAAAATATCTTTTTATCTGTTTAAATGGCTTCAATATTTTTTAAGATTCTTTTGATTTTTTTTTTCTGAGTCATAACAGTCAGAGATTTAGAAAAAAAAGCACAGCATTTCAAAGAGTTAACTGTGTGAACTTGGTCAATACCTCAGTCAAACCAATTCATTTGACTTGTCTTTTTCAGTGACCTTTTAACTTACAGTCATCTGTATTCTGTTCACGCTTTATTTCATTTTCTTTTACTGGAGAGCTCTTTGGAATGTTTGTCATGAAAAAAGCTACATAAATATTAATGTATTGATAGTGTTATGGCTTTTCAAGCCTATTTTTCATTTCATGGGTTTTAAGAGCTACAAAATTTACTAACTATACAGAAAACATAGTATAATGGACTTTCTGAAATGTCCTGAATGAGATAAAATATATGAATTATTAATCCCATGGAAGTCAGCACTGTCTTGCTTGTAGACAAAATCATCTATGTCGTTCCAAGATGTTTCTTTTTTTTAACAGTGTAAACTTTGCAATGAATACGCTTTATGTCTCTACAAATTCATAAGCATATGTTACCAATTACATCCTAAAAATAGTGTATGAATTCATTGTATATGCACAATTATGTCATCAGTGTACACTTTGAACCTCCAAAACCTACAGGAAGCATGGAGAAGGATGTTCATAAGGGACTTTATTTCCCAAAGGCAGTGCTAGCGGGAACCTTCTACCATAGAAGGGCTATACTCTGAACGAGACAAGGCAAGCCTGTTTTAGAGATGTCCTGGCTCAGTACTTTTTTCAGGATGACTCACTGATTCTCTGTCCTTTGCTTTTTTTTTTTTTTTCCCCAGTGGATGTTCTGCCATGTGGGCTGAACAGCTAGGTTGTAAGTTGTGAGTCTCATTTATCACACTAGGGGAGGGAAGCTGTCAGAATCTGTAAATCTGCAGCAGACCATCTAATACAGACTAACGAAAATGAATGGAACTCAAGGTAAAGACTGCTTTCAAATAATTAATCCAGCTATTTTCAAAAATATGACTATTTAAGACCCCAAATTTTAGATAACCTTTATAAAGTAGTGGCCAAACTAAACTGAACCACATGGAAATTGCATCTCCACACATCAATTTCTGATTTGCATCAGTTGTTGAGATATTAGGAGCTGATACAAGTTTTCTGAAAATCAAAACTCTAAGTATTAATGATCTATGATAGGTGTACAATGACTTATTTTTTTCCATTTATTCAGATGAAGTGATATATATCCATCTTTTCATAGTTCAGTGTCTCATCATGGAATCATAGAGTGGCTTAAGTTGGAAGGGACCTCAGAGATCATCTGGTTCCAAAACCCCAGCCATGGGCAGGAACAACTCTCACTAAACCAGGCTAGATGGAGCCCTAGACAACTTGTTCAGCGCCCCATCCAACCTGTCTTTGATCATTTCCATGGAAGGGACAGTCACAATCTCCCTGGGCAACAGCTTCTAATACCTTCCCACTCTCATAGTGGGGAATTTCCTCCTAAGATACAGTCTAATTTTATCCTCTTGTAGTTTGAACACATTTTCCCTCAAGCTATCACTAGAGTCCTTTGCAAAAAGTCCATCTCCAGCTTTCCTGTAGGTACCCTCCAGATACTGGAAGGCCTTCTCTTCTCTAGGGCAAACAGCCCAAATTCCTTCAATGTGTTGTCATAGAAGGGGTGCTCTAGCCCTCTGATCATCCTTGTGACCCTTCTCTGGGCTCAATCCAAGATTTCCATGTCCTTATATTGAGAATTCCAGAACTGGATGCAGTACTCCGGGTGAAGTCTCACAAGAGCAGAGCAGAGGTGGAGGATCACCTCCCTTGACCTGTTGGTGATACTTCTTTTGATACAGTCTGGAATACAGTTGGCCTTCTGGGATTCACTCACACATTGTCAGCTCATGTTGATCTTCTCATTCACCAATATCCCAAAGTCTTTCTCCTTCAGATTGCTATTAATCCATTTACCACCCAGCAAGTACTTGTGCTTGGGATTACCCCAACCCAGACATAGGACCTTGTACTTAGACTCTTTGAAAGACAGGCAATTTTCAGAGACCCATTTCTCAATCAGACAAGATCCCTTTGTACAGCATCCCTTTCCTTGAGCTTGTCAACTACACCCCACAGTTTGGTATAGGCTACACTCAACGCCACTATCCATTTCATGGACAAAGATGTCTAAATATGTGAAGGGTGGGTGTCAGGAGGATGGAGCCAGGCTCTTCTCAATGTCATCTAGTGACAGGACAAGGGGCAATGGGTGTAAGCTGGTACATAGGAGGTTCCATATAAATATCAGAAGGAACTTCTTCACAGTGACGGAACACTGGAACAGGCTGCCCAGGGGAGTTGTGGAGGCTCCTTCTCTGGAGACATTTAAGACCCACCTGAATATGTTCCTGTGAGACTTGGTCTAGGTGATCCTGCTCTGGCAGGGGGATTGGACTAGGTGATATTTCAAGGTGCCTTGATGATTCTATGATTCTATGATTCTATGATTCTATGTTAAACAGCACTGGACCTCAAACAGACCCATGAAGGACACCACTCCTAACTGATCTCCACTTGGGCTTTGAGCTGTTGATCATGATTCTTTTAGTGCAGTCATTCAGCCAATTCCTTATCCACCAAGTGATCTATCTGTCATATCTATGTCTATTTTATAAACCCTAGACATCTTCTCACAGTTCAGTGTCTTCTGCTGCTTCATCACTGTTAACTCTCCTACTATGTCATGGAACATCTTTAGGAATGCTAAACCTTTAAAAGCCATAGTTTCCCTTCCTTGTGTATATGACAAATTAAAACATGAGATATTGAGCATGTTCATACATGTTTCTGCACCTACAGAAACAATAGAGCCATACACCGTAAAAATTCCTATCCTTCTTCACTCGAAGCCATAGGTAATTCTTATCACAAACGGCAACCCTCAAAATGGGTAAAACTTGGGTCATCAGGTACTAAGAAGACTGCATCTGAAGATAATCTGCAGCTGTATAACCTGCACTATACATCCGTCATTGCATCTTGAATTTGTTGACCATCAGATTATAAAACAAGATTCATCTTCTGTCTCAAATGATTGCCAAAATCATACTGGATGCGTGTAATCACAATATATCTATTCATATTTTACCTTTAACCATTCTCTCACTATTTGTTACATAAGTGCAGGTTAGAAATCAATTAATCTATAAATATCTGACTCGTTCCAATGGTGGAATGAATACCTCCATCTTTGTTACAGTTATGATAATATTGCATATAATCTAAGACAAATATCAAGAAGAACTGTGGTGTGGAAAGTCTTAGAAGCAGAACTGAGCAATTACCTCTTTAGTTTTTACTTTTATGGTCATTTTTTTTCTAACTGCAAAAAATACTACAAAACAAGACAACAAGAATATTTTGCAGATGTTATGTATATTTAAAATATTTGGCATCTTTACTTTCAAGCTTTGACACAGTGCACAGCTGGGTATGACAGTAAATTCTATCTTGATTTTTTCCACTGTATACTGTTTCTCTTGTTATGCCCAAAGCTGAGAGGCAGTTACAGCCTGGATTCCAAAGCTTTCTTTTCTATGAAAGTAGTTTTATACCTTCTAGCAGAAAAACTGGGTGTCTATTTAATCTGTTGAACTATTGTGTTCCACCCTTTGTGTTTGACAGATATTTATGGGGAAAAAAAATCAAGTGAAAGAAACCAACCACCATCTCCAACTATTCGAGTTTAAATTTCAAGTGTTGTTGTAGTTTGAAAATTACTAGAATTTCCAGATGTATAGATTTGTGCTTTCATGAGGAAAAGGGTGTGTTTTGCTTTAAAAGAATTCTTCCATGCAACTGTCCTGGAGGGGTGTGGGCTAGGTGACAAGATAAAAGGGGCTGAATTTTTTTGTGTTCCTGGCTCTTTTTTTGTCTGGGGTCTTCCTCCTGGTACTGGGCTTTGGCTCTGGCCAGCAGTGGCCTGGCTGGTATCATGGATTAGAGAAGCAAGAACTAGTGCTGATTTTCTGCCCCGATGGAGCAACCTTTCAGTGACCCATGGTGAGCAGAAGGATTCTTCCCTTCTCCACCTGTTTCTGAGGCAGGAGGAGAAAGTAAATGTGAGGGTCATAAAACTCTCTCAGCCGCATTTGCAGAGTTGGAGGGGCCCCTGCTGACACGGCTATGTGGTTGGTCTCCATCTTGAATCCCTCGTATGGCCAGGGCCATGTGGCTGTTGCCACCATCTTAAAAAACCACTGATCAGGAGGAAGAGAGCCTGACATTTCTGCCACTGAGAAAAACTGGGGATGCTCAAGTATTGGGGAAAGAAGGAACCTTAAATGAGTTATCTGAGAATTCCTTCATGCTTAGCTGAAGAAGGTAGAAGGACCTGAGAATCCTTAAACCTTGGGCATGGAAGACAGAGATTTGGTCCTGTGTGAAAACATGTGTCCTGCATTGAGGGATGCAGTTCAAGTGCTGAGGAATCAAGCCTGCCCAGTCAGGGTTTTTCTGGAGAAGCCGCACTGAAGAATTGAAGATTTCACCAGTCTGGATGGCCGAGAGTCTGGCATCTGCAGGCAAGAGTGGTGACACACAAGGCAGAATAGAGGGGGTGGTGGCACCCCTCTCTACTTGACTGACATATTCTTTCCCCAGGTCTCTAATACAAAAAAAACTCAGTTGGCTGCAAGAATGCTGTGAGAGACTGTGTCAAATGCCTTACTTAAGTCAAGTAAGTATTCAAACTCAAGTAAGTCAAGTAAGTATTTAAACCAAACTATGCAGCTGGAATGACATCTTAACATTCATTCACTGATGGCATGGGGTGAAGCAGGGAGTTGTGTCCACACTAGCTGTTACTCACCACCTGGACCAGGGCAGCACTGCCTCATCTGTGACAGATCTGTGACTGACCTGGGTTCTTCTGCAGCAGCCCTGCTCCCTGCATGCACTTACGGGTTTAATGTGGTCATGAACACATTTTGGCTTACAATGTGGAGGCTTTGAACCGTCACAGCAATAAATTCTAGAAAGCTTTAAAATGGGTGTAATTGCATGGAGAGATCGGGAAGCTGTTGTAGTTCATCAAAGGAACTAAGTGGCAGTATCTCTGCATTGTGCAAGAGGCAGATGCTTCCTACCACCTGGGACATGTCCTCAGGTCTTGTGCTCCCTCATCACACATGCTCAGATTTGGTAGACTAATTGCAGATGCAAGGAAAATTGGCAGTTATTACTGGAGATATATTGCGACAGAAAAGAGCCATGGAATAGGTCATTCCCATATGTGTATTAATTTAATTACATCCAAAAACTTAAGAGTGGTTTTGTACAGCAGAGTATTAGACTAAGTGAATCATAATCTTGTAAACTCTATAGCTAGACAGCAGAAGGGTGGAAAAGGAATGTTGATGAGGAGCAAGTGTCAAAGTGGAAAAAAATTCATACAATGCTACATTTTGTTGAACAAAGTGCTGCATTTACATTCTCAAAATTAAAGATGACATATAAGTTTTGAAGCAATTGAATCATAGTCCTGGTTTTACTGGAACTGTCATAGTCAGCAGGCTCTTAGTAGTTTGGAGTCAGACCCAAGTTTGCTACAGTTTTATTCCAGACCATTAAAGTCACGGTGTAAAGAGGAAAGTTTGCTTAAGGTAGGTTACCTGCTCAGGCTCCTCCTGACACTGCTCCTCTTCGTTTTCCTCTAGAATACTTTCCTTTTCATTTCATAACCTTTATATTTGCATCTATTAATATTTTAGTTGTTTCATTATTGTGATGTTTGACATCACAATAATGTCAAAGTGGTTCCACAGTGGCTTAAACCTAGGCAAAGCAGATTCTCTTTACATGTGATAAAGGATAATCAGATATCCCTTTCCATAATCACAGAATAATATAAACATTTAGGTTGGAAAAGACTTATAAGATCATCAAGTCCAATATTTAACCTTACTTTTATCATCTCTAAAACATACCTCTAAGCACCTCATTTATACAACATTCAAACACATCGAAGGATGGTGACTTAACCACCTCCCCAGGCAGCCTGTTCCAATGCTTTGCAACCCTCTCAGAGAAAAAAATTTCCTGATGTCCAGCCTGAACCTCTCTTGATGCAAGAATTTCTAGAATCTGGAAGGGTATTTTCTTCTTGGGACTCCATCATGGCTTCTTCTGTTCTCTGTTGTGAAAGTGGCTTTCATGGTGAAAGATAAATAATTTTCTCTCTCTCTTTTACTCTCTCCATATATCTTTCAGAGATTGGTATCTTCATGGCATTTTAGAGGTGTTAGACAGTGACATATCCATATTGAGAGAGGGAGAAAACTGGGATTGGGGGAAAAGTAGTGGTTAGATGCTTTTGGCCATGATTCTGTCTTTCAAATCCTCTCTTTACTTTCTGTTAATAAAATTTCTTTTCTTTCTGTACTATAATATTTGCTCCTGGTTTATGTGTGTTTAGGTGACTCTGAGAAATCCAAACAGGCACAAAATAATCCAAAACCAGGATTATCTGTTTTTATTAAATCCCTGAATCCAGACTAAACATAGATACCACATTTACCACAAATAACATCTCTAATAGTGACAGGGTAATGATGCCCAGCCCACGGGATCTGAGGAACTACACTGTGACATCTCATGAGAACTCCAAGCAGAGCTGCCAGGCCAGTCAGTGGGTTTAGGTAGGGAAGGACTATAAAACTACTTTCAAAGTCAAGGCTTTTTCTGCTTTTCACAGCCTGACCAGTGAGCATACTGGGGATGCACAAGAGATTGGGAGGGAACAGATGACCCCAACTCACCAGAAGGATATTCTGCACAATATGATGTCGTGCCAAGCAATAGAAATTGGGGTAAGAATGAGGAAATGTGGGCGAGCGATGTTCAGACGGTTGGCATTTTTCTTACCAAGTAACTGTTAGTCATGATGGAGCTCTGCTTTCTTGGAGACGGATCTTCCTGCTGATAGGAAGTAGTGAATGAATTCCTTATTTTGCTTTACTGTTAAACATTTATGCAGTCTCGTGAGTTTTCAACTTTCACTTTTCTAGTTCCCTCCTCCATTCCACTGAGGCTAAGTCAGCAAGTGACCGTGTGGGACTTAGTCTCCACATTACACCACAAAAGTGACATTTTGCAGAGGGAGACGTGAGCAGAAAATGCTTCTCTAGACTTGCAGGTGCCTTGTCGTTCAATTCATGTTGGAGGATAAAGAGGGAGAAGATAAATGGTACCATATGTCAGGAGCATGGACCCAGGCTCTTCTCAGTGTCATCTGGTGATAGGATGAGGGGCAATGGGTGTAAGCTGGAACATAGGAGGTTCCACGTAAATATGAGAAGGAACTTTTTCCCAGTGAGGGTGATAAAGCCCTGGAACAGGAGGGTTTCTGGATGTGTTCCTGTACAAGTTGGTCTAGGTGATCCTGCTGTGGCAGGGGGATTGGACTAGATGATCTTTCGAGTCCCTTCCAATCCGTAATGATTCTATGATTCTATGATATACATATACTACACATATAATGTGTCTTCAAGAAATATTTCAATTACACAAACATTCTAGTTGTAATACATATTTTTTTGTGAAAAGTAAGGTCTTACTTTAAATGCTTGAGCTTATATATTGTAAGGGATGAATGTTCAGATGATGCGATACAACAGATTCATTAGAACTTGTGCCAATTAAAAAATTTATACAACCTGAAGGTATATCATTCGCATTCAAAAAAAATGATTCTTCTTAATAGTTTCTGTGTTCAGCTTTACAACTATCTGGCAGTTACAGTGGGTGAATTATCAAATATAAAATTTAATTGTAAAGTCTCATCAATGTTTTTTTCTCAAAACATTCTCAAATGGTTTAAACTGACTTGTTCAATATTAAAATTTTAAACACTAAAAAGCCTAACGTGTTTGCCTGGCTGATTCTTGGAGTTGTTCTTGTAGGTGCCAGCACATGGAGCTTAAAGACAGAGACAGGGAGTGGAACGAAGACCCCACAGTCCAAGAGGAAATGATCTGTGACCTATTATACTGTCCAGATGCGCAAAAGGCTATGGAGCTGCATTTGGATCCACCCAAGGGTATTGAGAAAGCTGACAAAAGTGCTGACCAGGCACTCTACATCACCTATCATCAGTCCTGGCTAAGCAGGTAGAGTTCAGTTGACCAGAGCTTGGCAAGGATTGAAAGGAGGAACTAGTCTGTCAGTTTGACCACAGCGACAGGGAAGGTTATGAAACATTATCTTGAGTGCCACCACATGACTTTTACAAGACAAATAGGTGACCAGGTCGAGTTAGCTTGGCTTTCTGAAAGGCAGGTCCTGCTTGATGTACTTGATCTCCTTGTATGAAAACATGACCCACTTAGTGGACAAGAGAAAAGCTACACACATGGTCTACCTAGACTTCAGCTGGAATTTTGGCACTGTTTCTGACCACGCTCTCCCGGAGAAGCTGGCAGCTCAGGCCTCGAATGTGCACACTCTACACCAAATAAAAAAGCCAAATGGACGAACAGGCACAAAGAATGGTGGTGAACTCAGCTGTTAGTCAATCACAAGTGGTGTTCCCCAGGGTTCAGTACTGGCGCTCGTGTTCTTTTGTCTGTATAAACTATCTGGACGGCAGAATTGATTGCATCCTCAGCAAGTTTGCAGATGACACCAAGCTTAGTGGAGCCGCTGATTCACTTGAGGGCAAGCAGATAAGTCTGGATAGCAGATTCTGCAAGATAAGTCTGGATCGATAGGCCAAGGCCAGAAGTTCAACAAGGCCAAATGTTGCATCCTACATTGGCTCACAGCAACCCCATGAATACTTCTGGCTTGGTGAAGAGAGTTACAAGCTGCTAAGAAGAAAAACATCCCTGAGACAGAAGGGGAAACTCAGTGACATGAAGAGAAATTATCAAGGGTTTCAAAGCAGATGCTGCATGCAAATTAGCGGAATGCAGATTGGAACAGGTCACCAAGAAGACACATAAAGGCATAAAGACAATTAAGGGTCCTGTCCGTGTTTTGTTTAATGCATGTGCTTCTCCCATTACCATTACTCACCTAAGTGCTTCTTTTTTTGAGCTACAAGATCCCACCTCAGATGTTGTGTTTAGCAGTAAGACTTTTTTCTTGTTCTTTCCTAAAACACACTATAAAAAAAAAGGTATTTGTTCTGTCTTTTTTCCCCATGGTTTTTCTGGATTCAGTCCAGAGTAAGGACATCAGTCAATCCGGCATCTCCTACTTTCCAGCTGTGTTACTTTCTGTCTGACATTTTTTTTATGGTCTAGTGAGTAGTTGACAGTTTACACAAATCATTGACTGGGTATTAGGGAGAGTTTCTCGCTCTGCGAAGCATTCCAGTTGATGAACTCACCTGAGATGTGGAAGACAAAGCGTTAAGTCCTTCATTTACGTTTGGGGATTTACGCTAAGCTGTGTCAGACATTCATTTTCACTGAATTGTATACATTTTCTTCCTGAGTAATTTTCAGCACATTATGGCATGGGATCCATCAACAATATGAATTGATAATGATAATTATCGGGACCTCGACCGCCTGGACAGATGGGCAGAGTCCACCGGGATGGCGTTCAATAAGTCCAAGTGCCGGGTGCTGCACTTTGGCCACAACAATCCCATGCAGAGCTACAGGCTGG
>JAOXOE010027070.1:0-19513 GCA_028565055.1 Phoeniculus purpureus
TGGCTCCAGTCTGGAAGCCAGAGAGATGCTGCAGGTGGCGGACAGCCCGGCCGAGCAGCCGCATCTGTGTTTGCGGACAGGCCTCAGAAGGGTTGACCTTGGTGACGGCTGTGTGCGGTCTGAGAGCAGCATCAGTGAGCCTCGGGGGACATGAGTGCGATCCATTTGCTCACCAGCCTCCTCCCAGAGCGCTTCTCCTGCCCCGCGACAGATCCAGGTCTTTGCTCGAGGCGGCAGAACGCAGAGGTGGTGGGAGGACCGCAGGAAGTGTTGAGATGCACGAGAGCACTGTTCTGGCCTCCTGTGAGACAGCGAGTTGGCTCTTTCCCATTTGACTTCACCCAGAAGATGACACTGTTCTTCTGGCCCTTCTGTGTTGCTCATAGGAGAAAAGCCAACGCGCTACTGCAGAGTCTCCTCTTGGCTTACTGCAGCAGCGAGAGCCTCCAGCAGTGTTTCCTTGCGACCCTTCCTCCCCTCTTTCTGGTCTCTCGGGCACTGCTTCTCACCCCGTGCACTGACCCTCGACAGAGTTTCTGGGATCTGGGCTGCCAGGTCAGTGCTGGCAGCTACTTCCATGACCAATCTTCGTGGTCCCAGCTGTGATGTCTTCATCATGTTCTCTGCATCACCTGGTAGGGAGACACAAGTTTTCCAGACCTGACTCCTCAATGCAGTGCCTGGGCGCGGGGACGGTTTTGCCCGGTGAGAAACGAGCAGCCTCTGCAGGGCCGGCGGGTGATGGGGGTGCGACGCCTCCTGCACTTAACCGAAGTTCCAGCCGGGGGGAGCTCCACGGAGAGCATTCTGACCCAGGACCATCCCTGCTTCCTACCCGGGACACGCTTCACCCAGTCTCTTTAGCAGCCACAGGTGCGGGTTGTCCATTGCACTGACTCCACCAGCCTGTGGGCTTGGCTGAACTTAGGCCTCATTAAGCAGCTTTTAATCAAGGCGTTCATTACACATTGACCACACGGCAAACACCTCGAGGATCAAAAGTCGCCTTCTGGCCCAGATTGGTGCCAGTCACAGAGCCGGCGCTGTCGCTTCAGCGCTGCCCCTCGCTGGCTTCTCCTGCCGGGCGCCACGAGCCCCGTCCCTGCCGAGATGGCCCCGGCGCTCCGCGCTCCCCTGCGAGTCACAGCCACGCCGGCTCTGCTGCTGTCCCTGCTCGGCGCGGCTGCCGCCGGGAGGCTGCTGGTGGTGCCGGTGGATGGGAGCCACTGGCTCAGCATGCGGGAAGTGTTGGACGTTCTCAAGCAGAAGGGCCACGAAATCGTCGTTGTCGCTCCTGAAGCCAGTTTGCACATCAAGCCCACGAAGGGTTTGGTGATGAAGACGTACCCAGTGCCTTTCACGCAGCAAGAACTGGACCACCGGTTCAGGACGTCCAGCCACGAGTTCTTCGAAGAAGGACCTTTTGTCGAGAGGTTTTTCAAAACGCTCGCGCGCGTGAGCAATACTTCTGCCCTCTTTGTGGCGACCTGTAGGCACCTGCTGTACAACAAGGAGCTCATGAGATACCTGGAGGAGAGCAAGTTCGACGCTGTCTTTACCGACCCGATCTTACCCTGCGGGCAGATAGTGGCCGAGCATCTCTCAGCCCCTTCTGTGGTTTTTCTGCAGCAAATCCCCTGTGGTTTAGAATTTGAAGCCACTCAGTGTCCCTATCCGCCCTCGTACGTCCCCAGGCTCTTCACAGGCCTTACGGACCGCATGAACTTTCTCCAGCGGGTGAAGAATCTCATCTTTGACTTCGCAAGGTTTTTTCTCTGCGACTTTGTCTTTGAGCCCTACTCAGAACTAGCGTCCGAGTTTCTCCATCGGGACGTGACTGTGCTGGACCTCCTACGTCAGGCTTCCATCTGGCTCGTAAAGCTGGACTTTGTGTTGCACTACCCGAGACCACTGATGCCCAACATGATCTTGGTTAGTGGAGTTAGCTGTGCTCACAAGAAGCTGACTCAGGTGGGTCCCACTCTGCTTTCTTTTATTGTCGCTCAACATCAGAGCCGATTGCTTGGGACGTCTTTGCGCAGGGACTGTCGGGGTGGTGCAGTGCAGCCTTTGGTTTGAGGAGACCGGCACTGGTGCCTTTGCTGACTTCCCACACGTTCCTGTCTGGTCTCGTCTTCCTTAAAGAAGGCTACGCTCCGTGTTAAATCCCTGGGCTCGTAGAGCGCTTAGGTTGGAAGGTCACTCGTAGATGTCTCAGCCAACCTCTTAATCAAGACAGGGCTCGTAAGTTTATGCTGCTTCGTTCTGCGCCGTGTCAAGGTTTGATTTGGTTCTCTCCCATGACCCTCGCTGTGGAAACTGTTCTACCCTATTTACCAATTTGTTACCCAGTTCGGTCCTGCCGCTGCCGGTCTCTCAGCAGGGTACAGCAAGAGCACTCTGCTCGCTCACGTCCAGCTTTTCCACAAGGGCTCAGGGTCATTTTCTGCAGAGCTGCTGTCTCTCAGGCCAAGACACAACTTTGCTGACCTTCACAAGGCTCCTGCTGGGCTGCTCTCCCAGCTCGCGGTGCTCTTCTTGCAGGCCCCAGGCCAGCGATGCTCCTTGATTGAAAGCAGTAGCTGCAGACTTGAAAGTACAGGCTACCTCAGGTCATCTTGTTCTTGGGGAACGATGTTCATCCTATTGCAGGTTTTCTGAAGAACACGTGTTTGGATAGATTTTGTGGTCTCTGCACCCATCAGAGCTTCTAGCTGTAGGAAGAACTACTCATGCTAAGGTTGTTGTTCTTTAAGATACTGACGTTGCAAAACAGTGCAATCACAGAACATCAGGGGCTGGAAGGGACCTCCAAAGATCACCCAGCCCAATCCCCCTGCCACAGCAGGATCCCCTAGATCCAGTCATCAGGGACTGGAAGGGACCTCGAAAGATCATCCAGTCCCATCCCCCTGCCACAGCAGGATCCCCTAGACCCAGTTGCACAGGAACGTGGCCAGGAGGGTTTGAAACTTCTCCAGAGGAGTGTGT
Organism: Phoeniculus purpureus; assembly: GCA_028565055.1. Classification (NCBI taxonomy): domain Eukaryota; kingdom Metazoa; phylum Chordata; class Aves; order Bucerotiformes; family Phoeniculidae; genus Phoeniculus; species Phoeniculus purpureus. The sequence continues at coordinate 2,992 of JAOXOE010027070.1, forward strand.
TTGAGCCCAGGGAGCAAAGTCCATGAGCTCAGCCCATTCCAAAGGTGCAGGTGAAGAGATAGATGTATCAGGAGAAAGTGAAGGCAAGGGTGAAGTACAGAGTTGAGTGCCAAGGCCGAGAGCAGCACACAGCTCATATCCACACATAGGGGAACCTGTGATCACCTCTTGTGCCAGTCCCCAAAGCCCGGCAGGCAGAACTTGCTTCCTATTAACCACCTGAATGCATTTGCACGGCGTCACAGAACATTAGGGGTTGGAAGGGACCTCCAAAGATCAGCCAGTCCCATGCCCCTGCCACAGCAGGATCCCCTAGATCCAGTCATTAGGGATTGGAAGGGTCCTCGAAAGATCACGCAGTCCAATCCCCAAGTGTGGGCTTCCCGTTGACTCAGCTGAGCCTTATTAACTTCTTAAGAACTTTCAGAGCCACCTGTCCTGTAGCCTCTCACCTCTGAACTGTTATTGCCCCTGTTGAGCAAGGGCCACAGGTTCTGCTGCATCACTGTGTTCTAAAAGACGCTTGGCACCGAGCCGCTCACCGAAGAACTCTGGTGGCCCCTCTTGAGCAAGAGCTGCAGGCTCTGCTCCATCATTACTTACACAGAATGGTCTTTGGTTAATGTGTTACCCCGACGGTGGTGACACCAGCGCTCAGCCTGCCAAGCTCCCTGCGTCAGCTCCAGGCACGTGTCTGAGCAGAGGTGTAGGAGAGAAAGCTGGAGGTCTTCTCACATCAACAGGGCAATACACTCGTATCACAATCTCTCTGGAGAAGTTCAGCGGCCGTTAAAGTTGACTCCTAATTTGATTCTGGCACAGGACAGTCAAGTGCACAGTGGCCAACTTGAAACAACCCTGACACAGAACAGTCCCTCCCCAAACAAGGGCCACCTCTGCCAGTCAAAGACCCCACTAATTCCTTCACGGCCAGAGCCATCAGGGATTGGCACAGGCTGCCCGGGGAGGTGGTCGAGTCCCCATCCCCAGAGGTGTTCACCAAGCACGCTGATGTGGCCCTGGGGAAATGCTTTAGTGGGCAAGATGGGCTTTGGCTGGCAGTTGGACTTGGTGGTCTTGGAGGTCTCTTCCAACCTTAACGATTCTGTGGTTGCAATTGTTCTGAAGCTCTTGGAGGTCTCTTCGAACCTTAAGGATTCTGTGAGGTCTCTTCCAGCCTTAAGGATTCTATGATTGTGTGTAAGACTGCTTACGGGCACAGAAGTGCCTCGCCTTTAGGGTCTCTTATCAGTGCTATTATCACCATTTAAAAGTCTTATCTCTGAACTCCAGCAACCTCTCTTAGTAAACATGTTGTAGCAATAAAGATGAAGGCCCATCAAGCTATAAACGGGGTACTACTATGTTTTGTGCTCATATTGTGCTTGGAAGACGTGAGGAGGGAGAGTCGATCTCTTTTCCTACAGACAGCCCCGTGACAGTTATGTGGAGACACCAGCGAGCCTCCAGGCTGGTGCTGCTTCTCTCTTTCTGGAGTTTGGCAGAGGGTGGGAAGCTCCTGGTGGTGCCCCAGGATGGAAGCCACTGGCTGAGCATGCGTGCGGTCCTGGAGAAACTTTGGGAGAGGGGGCACGAAATCGTCGCGGTGATTCCTGACGCCACGTTGCTCATGAAAGGCTCCCAGTCCTTCACCGTCAAGACGTACCCCGCGCCTTACACGCAGGAGTTTCTCGATAAATTCTACCACTCCCTCGGTGAGAAAAGTTTCGAGAACCCCTTCTTCCTACAAAAAGTTCTGTTTATACTCAGGAACATGTCAGAGGTGACCAACATGTTCACTTCTACTTGTCGACGCCTCTTGTATGACGAAGACCTCATGAAGTACATCCAGGACAGCAACTTTGACGCCGTTATGATGGATCCTGTGTTGCCCTGCGGACCAATTCTTGCCGAGTACTTCTCTCTCCCTTCAGTGTACTTCTTGCGTGGTCTTCCGTGCACCTTAGACTACCAAGCTGCCCAGTGCCCCAGTCCTTTGTCTTATGTGCCCAAGACCTTCTCGACCAACTCCGACCGCATGACGTTTTCGGAGCGCGTGAGGAACCTCCTGATCGGGCTTTCAGAACGCTTGCTTTGCTACCTGTTCTATTTGAAATACGAGGAGATCGCCTCTGAGCGGCTCCGCAGGGAGGTAACCGTGCAGGAGCTCTTCAGCAAAGCAGCCGTTTGGCTGATGCGGTACGACTTTGTCTTCGAGTATCCGCGCCCCATCATGCCAAACATGATCTACGTCGGAGGCATCAACTGCGAGCAGAAGCAGCCGCTATCGAAGGTTTGTCCTCGTTCGTGTTGAGGGGGGGTGTCCCTGCTTTTAGGAGAGATCGTTTGAGGTTTGCGTGTCCGTGCTTCCTGCGGGAAGGTTTGCGCTCAAGCCAACGCCTGAGCAAAGACCGGGAGCGGCACCGCTTGGGCGCAGGACGCTCTGGTCGATGATCGCCACAAGCTGCTGAAGGGTTTCTCTCCGCGAGAGCTCGGGTGGAGTTGTCGGAGCTACGTAGCTGCTGTGCGGCTACAGCCCCGCTCGGAAGCTGAACGCCACCAAATTGGGCGATCACGGCACACGGACTAGGGGACTACTTGCCCAATCTACTAGAGAGCTTTCAACGAGCAGGGGAGGGAAGGGCAGTAGTTACGGTCCTGAAGGCTTCTTTTTCCCCGTCGTCAGGTCTCGGTGGTGTCGCAACAGCAGACAAACACTTGCTGAGCCTGCAGCACGTTCCCTGCTGTAGGCTTAGGGCTTTCACCTTGATAACGGCTACCGTGTAGAAGCAAATCTGAAGATAACCCCTTACCGAGCCGCTGCACAACAGACCGCGGGCAATGGTCACTTCTTGTTCTCTCTCTCTCTCTCGCTGAGGTACAGGCAAAGGTCAGGCTTTGGGTCTCAGCGTGGTGCCCAACCCGCTGAGCAGGCTCAAGGCAGGGCGTTCATCGTTAACGAACGATTAATGAGGTGCTCGTGAGATCGTGATGGCCAGCTCACGGGTAACCTCCCATGCGCGACTCCTGCTCAGCCTCGCGGCGTGACCCCGACAGTCTTCTGTCACTTCTTCCTTGAGCGTCTGAACCCTCCGGTGTTGCCTCCAACACTGGTTTCGAATGAGAGCAGGGCGAATGGAAATGGGCCGGTAGGGTGGGAAAGGTCTTTAGCAGGAAGGTTGTTGAACACTGGAACAGGCTGCCCAGGGAGGGAGTTGAGGCTCCATCTCTGGAGATACTCAAGGGGAGGCTGGACAAGGCTGTGGGCAACCTGACCTCGTTGAGGCTGTTCCTGCTTATTGCAGGGGGGTTGGACTAGACGACCTTTGCGAGCCCCTTCCAACCCAGACCACTCTACGGTTCTAGGATTCAGCTTGACGTTGCAGCACCCTGTTAAAGCCTTCCAATCCCTGATGTTCTGTGGTTCTGCGATTCCACTATCCCTTTGGCTAGTTGGGGTCAGCTGTCCTGGCCACACTCCCTCCCGGTTCCTCGTGTACCTACCCCCTAGGGAAGATGGGGCTAGGAGCAGAGCAGCTAAGCCAGGCGTGTGTGATCGGCTGCGTGTCCCCAAGCTAAACCCACCCCGCAGTGCTGCACCGCCTCCCGGGAAAGCGGTTACCTCCGTCCCAGCCAGAGCTGGCGACGCCGCGGGCAGATGGCAACCCCAACCTTGAGCCACGCTCCCAAACGACCCCTGTTTCTACCCACAAACGTGGGGCCTGTTAAAGATTAAGCGTTTCGCTTAGGCTAGGAGCAAAGTGCAAAGTCCCCCGCGGCGGAGCCCTCGTCCCCCGCGGGAGCTGTGCCGCCGTTTCAGGCTTCGCCGACAGCACCCGGGACATGGCTTCCGCGAAGCCAGGATCCCGTTCCTTCGCCTCCCGGGCTGTGGGCTTCTTGCTGCTGTGGAGCTGCTGCGAAGGCGGGAGGCTGTTGGTCGTCCCCATCGACGGCAGCCACTGGCTCAGCATGCGCCCGGTCGTGGAGCGGCTCAGGCAGAGGGGACACGAGGTGGTGGTGGTTGCGCCAGAGGTTAACTTGCGAATAGGCGCCTCGGTGCCTTGTACCGTGAAAACCTACTCCGTGCCTTACACCAGGGAGTACGTGGAGGCAGAGCTCAACAGGCTGGGCTACAAGAGCTTCGCTCCTCAACCCATCGCGGAGAAGCTCTCCAAGATAGCAAATATTACAGCCATGTTCTTCGAATCCTGCAAGCGTCTGCTGGCTGACAGAGAGCTGATCGAGTACCTCGAAGACAGCCAGTTCGACGCTGTCTTCATGGATCCTTTCTTCCCGTGCGGGCAGATAGTGGCCGAACACCTCTCGCTGCCGTCCGTGTACCTCGTGCGGGGGCTGCCGTGCAGCCTAGACCTCCACGCGACCCGCTGTCCACATCCCCCTTCTTACGTCCCGCGGTTCTTCACTCGCTACACGGACCGCATGGGGTTCCTCCAGCGGGTGGGCAACCTCGCAGCCGACCTGGGCAGCGCCCTGGCCTGCAGCCTCCTTCATTCGCCCTACGACCCCTTGATCAAAGCCTTCCTCCGGCAAGAGGCGACGGTGCCCGAGCTGCTGAGCCGCGCGGCCGTCTGGCTCCTGAAGTACGACTTCGTGTTTGAGTTCCCCAGGCCTCTGATGCCCAACATGGTTTTGGTCGGAGGCATAAGCTGTACTCGGGAAAAGCCTTTAGCACAGGTCAGTCACCTCGACTTTCCCCCCGGGCTTAGCCGTGGCTGCGCTGTCGGCTCTTGCCGCGAGACGAGCAGCGACAGAGGATCATACGGGATCACTCACGCTGGGAAAGGCCCCCGGGATCAGCGAGGCCAACCACCAACCCCACTCTGCAGGGTCACCCCTAAACCAGACCCCTCAACACTGCATCTGAGCGACTTTTGAACTCATCCATCAGGGATGGGGACCAACCCCCACCCTGGGCAGCCCAGTCCAGTCCCTGACCACTCTCTCCGGGAAGAATCTCTTCCTGGTGGCCAGTCTGACCCTCCCCTGCTGGAGCCTGAAGCCCTTTTCCCTCTGCTTCTGTCACTGCTGACCTGTGAGCAGAGCCCAGCACCAGCATCTCTGCAGGGTCCTTGCAGATGGCTGTAGAGAGCACGATGAGGTCTCCCCTCAGCCTCCTCCTCCTCCAACTAACCGGCCTCAGCCCTCTCCATCTCTCCCCATCAGACTGATCCTCCAGCCCCCTCCCCAGCCCTGCTGCCCCCCTGTGCCCTTGCTCCAGTGAGACACAAGATTCCAGACAAGCCAGAGCTGGCTCTTCCGTGCTTCCACACCCCCCCAGTGTTTCCTGGCTGCCCATTTCCAGTAGCTGTGGTTGGTGCATCAGTTGGTAGGGCTTGGCACTAGCTAGGGCCAGGAACTGGAGGACAGAACCATTCTGGGGGGCATTTCAGCCAGCCCGGGTGGACTCCCCAGCACTCGCTGAAGCAGTAAAAGCTCTGCAGGTATCAGAGCTCTGCGAAGACTCCAGGACTCTGTTCAGCCAGCTGTGCCCGTGGTGCACCCCTGGCCCTCCTTCCCATACAGCTCATCTCCCTGACCCTTGTGTGCCGACACGTCTCTGCCTTTCCCGACAGCTCTGCGGGACCAGCGGCGTGGGCAACGCTCGGGCTAAGGATGTGCTTTGCCTTGCAGGAGTTCGAAGCGATCGTGAACGCCTCTGGAGAGCACGGCATCGTCGTCTTCTCGCTGGGCTCCATGGTCTCCGAGATCCCGATGAAGAAAGCCATGGAAATCGCAGATGCTTTGGGAACAGTCAAACAGACGGTACGCGGGACTGGCGCGGGACTGGCTTCCCTCTTTCCCTTCCCGCACAGCTGTTTCCAGCTGCAGCGCACAGTTACCTTCGGCTTTCAGTGGGCTTCGTCCTCCCTTGGTTCATGGAACCACGCAGGTCGGAAAAGACCCTGGGGTCATCGCGGGCAACCACCAACCCCACTCCACAAGGTCACCCCTAAACCAGACCCCCCAACACCACATCTCAGCAACTTCTAAACTCATCCAGGGATGGGGACTCAACCCCCTACCTGGGCAGCCCATCCCAGTCCCTGACCACTCTCTCCAGGAAGAATCTCTTCCTGGTGGCCAGTCTAACCCTCCCCTGCTGGAGCTTGAAGCCCTTCTCTCTGCTTCTGTTACTAATGACCTGTGAGCAGAGCCCAGCACCAGCATCTCTGCAGGGTCCTCTGAGAGAGCTGTAGGGAGCCATGAGGTCTCCCCTCAGCCTCCCCTTCCTCAAACTCAACAGCCCCAACTCTCTCAGGCCCTTCTCCTGATACCAGTGGAAACTAGGAGCCCAGGCACCCTGCGCGACACAGCAGGGCTCGCGCACATTGGCCATCGTCGGCCGTGGCTGTCAAAGCCTCCCGAGGGGCAGCACGAGGCTGCTTGCTGAGGACTCACCCTGTGTTTCCTCCTCTGGCCAGGTTTTGTGGCGCTACACTGGAGAGGCACCCCCCAACCTGCCCAAGAACGTGAAGCTCGTCAAATGGCTGCCACAGAACGATCTGCTGGGTAGGTCTGAGATAGCCCAGGTGACACCAGCGTGTTTCTCCTAACCCAGCGCTGCTCACGCAAGGCCCATGGCAGCGACTGGATGATGTGGGGCAAGGCTGCACTTGGCCCCAGCATCACCTTAAAACCTGAGGAGCTGCAGAGGACTACTGAGGCTTTCCAGAGGCTACCTGAGACAAGGCAGAGCTCTGCAACCCAAGGTGTAGTCAGTGCCCTCTGCTGCCCTGTCCTCTGCAGCCCTAAGTCTGGCCATAGATCAAGACGCCTGTGACAGCCCCAAGGTCTCAATTTCTACCTCCCGGTGCCGCTCTCGTGCGGAGATCAACTCCCCCGGGACCGGTCGCCGGGGCTCCAGGACAGGGATCGCTAAGCAAGTCTCTCTTTCCTGCACAGCTCACCCCAAGACTCGTGCCTTCATCACCCACGGAGGCTCCCACGGGGTGTACGAGGGCATCTGCAACGCGGTGCCCATGGTGATCATGCCTCTCTTTGGAGACCAGATGGACAACGCCAAGCGCGTGGAGTCGCGGGGAGCCGGACTGACGCTCAATATCCTCGAGATGACGTCCAAGGACATCTCCACCGCCCTGAACGCAGTGATCAACGACAAGAAGTCAGTACAACAGCCTTTCTCCTCCTCCTACCCCAACACAGGGTGGTTGGGCTGGGTGACCTCTCGAGGTCCCTTCCAATCCCCACTGTCATGTGGTTATGTGGCCACGATAATCCACAGAGGGCTCCGGGTTGGAAGGGACCTGCACAAGTCACCTAGTGCAACACTCCTGCAATAAGCAGAGACATCTTCAACAAGATCTAGTTGTCCAGGGGCTTGGCCAACATGACCTGGGATTTGCTGCAGCCATGTGGAGGCCGTTGTCAGCATGTGGGCTCAGTCGTTCTTCGCCCCTGAGCAATGTGAGCAGAGTCAGCGGCTGCCCGGCTCAGCAGTCCCAGCACAGAGCAGGAGGAGCACGCAAGGCTGCGCTGGGGTGCTACAGGGAACCACTCCTGACATCACAGCACTTTAGGGACGGGAAGGGACCTCCAAAGATCAGCCAGTCCCATCCCCCTGCCCCAGCAGGATCCCCGAGATCCAGTCATTAGGGGTTGGAAGGGACCTCAGTAGATGAGCCAGTCCCATCCCCCTGCCACAGCAGGATCCCCTAGATCCAGTGGCACAGGAACGTGGCCAGGAGGGTCTGAAACGTCTCCAGAGCAGGAGACTGCACAACCCCCGGGCCGCCCCTTGCAGCGCTGGAGCCACAAGGGACCCCGTGTGGGATCTCAGCCTCCGCGGTGGTCGCTGAAAACACTCTTCTGCCTCTCCCTGCCAGGTACAAAGAGAACATCCAGCGTCTCTCCGACCTTCACCTTGACAGACCCATCCACCCGCTGGACCTGGCCGTGCACTGGGTGGAGTTTGTCATGAGGCACAAAGGGGCCCCTCACCTGCGACCGGCTGCTCACGACCTGAACTGGATCCAGTACCACTCCCTCGACGTCATCGCCTTCCTGCTGGCCGTGGTGCTCTTCTCTCTCTTCGTTTCTTTCAAGTGCTGCGCGTTCTGCTGCCGCAGGTGCTGCTTCAAGAAGGGAAGAACAAGGAAGGCAGCCAAAGCCAAGTCCCACTAGCAGATGAGACCGGCGCTAGGAGATCAGGCGCCTGCTCCGGGCGGGCCAGAAGGATCAGAGAACCTCTCAAATTCCTCTACAGTAATTGCTGGCTTTCCGCGGGGAGATGATGTTGTTCCTTTGAAGTAGCACCAGGAGAGGGGTCGTTTCACTGACGTAATCGTTGCCTTTAATGAAGAATCGGTCGTTACCAATGCTAATTGCTACGGGAGAGATTCAGTCACTTGGGAAGACAACAGCGGTGCGAAGCCCGAGTCTTGGGGTCCCCAGGACCCAGGGGATGTTCCAAGCTCTGCGTGCAATGGAAACACACGAGGACGTCACAAGACTTGGCTCCGAGGGCTTTAGGAGAACCCTTTGCACTACGTGGGAGAGGTTCCTCAAGCCCACACCTTCAGCGGGTTCCGCGTGGGTTCCCAGAACCCTGGCCCAGAGGCAGGAAAGGTGATGGCACAGACGTGTCCGTAGAGCCACTGGTGCCTCACCCAGGTTTCCCCAGCAGGTTGAGTGCTCTAGCTGGAGCTCACCCGGGAGGTCAGGAGATCTTTGTCAACAACCGTAAATAAAACGCAGCTGATTTTCTCTTTGTAAGTGATGCTCAGGGAAAGACCCGAACCCCAGCCCTATAAATAAATCCACAGTACCAACCGGAGCAGCTCTTGTGTTGTCTGACTTGTGAGACACGGGGCTGGACACCTCTGCAGCCCTGCGCAGAGCTGCACACGGGAAAGGTTTGATGCCCCGTGGCATGGAAACCACCTCTGCGCAGAGATCTCGCGCAGATTCAGAGCGTCAGGGGTTGGAAGGGACCTCGAGAGACCACCCAGTCCTGTCCCCCTACCACAGCAGGATCCCCTAGATCCAGTCACTAGAGGTTGGAAGGGACCTCGAGGGATCACCCTGTCCAGTCCCCCTGCCCCAGCAGGATCCCCTGGATCGAGTCACACAGGAACATCCCCAGGCAGGTTTTAAACGTCTCCAGAGGAAGAGACTCCACAACCCCCCATGGGCAGCCCCTGCCAGGGCTCTGTCACCCTCACCATGAAGAAGGTCCTTCTCACACTGTTGTGGAACCTCCTCTGCTCCAGCTCCCACCCGCTGCCCCTTGTCCTGTCGCCGGGTGCCCCTGAGAACGTCACACAAGCACAGAACACCAGGGACTGGAAGGGACCTCGACAGGTCACCTAGTGCAATCCCCCTGCCACAGGCTCTGGATGATCCATCCAGTGACTTCATCTGCAGGACCGAAAACCCCTCTTTGGTTGCCCGTCACAGGTGTCACAGACGGTTCGGGGTCGGAAGGGCCCGCAAAAGACCGTCCGAGTCCCTCCTCCGCGGAGCAGGGCGACCCCGCAGACTGACACCACTGGAAAGGCGACCCCGACGGCGGCTGGCTGAGCCGGCTGGGTTTGGCCACCGCGGAGGGCCAGGGCTTGGGGAGGCAGCGCTGCTGCCCCGGCTCTCCCCGGGTCCTTCCGACCCAGCCCGGCTGCGGGGCGCGGGCGAGACGCTGGGCTCGTGCGAAGGGTGTCCCGGGGGCCACAGCAGCCCCGACTCCGACGGCAGGACCGAGTCAGCGCCTCTCGTCGCTTCCCAGCGGCCGGACTGCGGGAAGTGGCTGCAATCGCCGACGGTTTCCCGCAGCCTCCCCGCAGCCCCCCGGTAGTCGGAGGTGGCGACAGGGAGGGTTTGCCACTGCCACGGGAGCTCCGCGAGGGGCCCGGACTCCTCCGTCCCCCCATCACACGGGAGACTCCTGGCCCACAGCCCTCAAAGGGGGACCGGCTCCTCGGCAAGTCACTGAGGAGACAAACACCCTCCTTACTCCAGGGGCAGAGCAGGAGCCGCGCTGGGCCACAACCGAAGAGCCCCAGGGAGCCCCAGCTGAGCGCTCCCCCCTCCCCCCGGGGCCAGAGGTGGGTCCCTGCCTCACCCTTCGCCGCTCGCCCTCAGCCCCACAGGTCCTTGACCTTCCAGCCAGACTGGACTCCCGGCTCGTCGAGGGGCTTCACCGCAGCAGCTCCCGAGCCACCTTCCCGCGCTGCTTGCTGGAAGCGCCGAGAGCAGCAGCTGCCCGCGCCCTCGGGGACACGAGATGCCGCCACACGCATCCCCAGCACCGGCTACTCCGGGTCCGCGGTGGCCACAGACCTGCCCTCCTCCCTGAAAGCCTGCGGAGCCGCGCAGGGCTAGCGTGGCCGAGTCCTGCAGCATCCCCTGGGCCTTACAGGAGGCAGCTGAGCCGCCCCCGGGACACACACCGGCCACAAGGGCCCATTGCTGGCTCCTGGCCATCCTGCTGGCCACCAGGACCCGCGGGCCACTTTCTCCTGCGCTGCTCTCCACAGCTATCCAACCCCCGAGTCCCTCCCAGTAAGCCCAAACTCCTCTCATCTGTGCCAGCAACCCCCAAACCACAGTAACCCCAAACCCTCTTCCATTTCCTACCAGTAGTGCCAAACCCTGCCCCAGTCTCTCCCAGTCACCCTAAATCCTTTCACAGAAGTTGTAAGCCCCTACCCAGTCCCTCCCACTAGCCCAAAACTCTATTCCAGTCTTTCCCAGTAACACTGAAGCTCTACCAAGTAATGCCAGAGCCCTTCCCCCATTAAGCCTAAAGCCCTCCACAGCAACCCCAAGCCCTCTCAAAACAACCCTCTGCAACCACAACTCCAAACACAACCACCTCCAACAAACCCTCTGCAACCACAACTTCCACCACAACCGCTCCCAATAAACCCTGTAAAACCACAACTCCGACCACGACCACCTCTAACAAACCTTCTGCAACTACAACTCCCACCACAACCGCCCCAAAAAACCCTCTGCAACCACAACTCCAACCACAACCACCACCAACAAACCCTCTGCAACCACAACTCCCACCACAACCACCTCCAACAAACCCTCTGCAACCACAACTCCAACCACAACCACCTCCAACAAACGCTCTACAACCACAACTCCCACCACAACCGCCTAAAACAAACCCTCTGCAACCATAACTGCCCCCAACAAACCCTGTAAAGCCAAAACTCCAACCACACCTGCCCCCAGAAAACCCTTTGCACCCAAAGATCCCACCACAAGCGCCTCCAAACCCTCTGCAACCACAACTCCCACCACAACCACCTCCAACAAACCCTCTGCAACCACAACTCCCACCACAACCACCTCCAAACCACCCTCTGCAACCACAACTCCCACCACAACCACCTCCAAACCACCCTCTGCCACCACAACTCCTCCCACAACAGCCCGCTCAGTAATTGTGGTCAAGCAGAGCAAGTCTCAAGAGAGCAGCCTCCGGCAGACCCCACAGAACCAGAGGAGCTCCCAGCAGAACCCCCCTCGTCTCTCCCTGCTCCGTCCCCTCCCCTGCCGCTCCAAGATGACCCTCACCCACCATCTCTCACCTGGCTCCCGCTGGTCGAGGGGCTGCAGCTGCAGACCAGGCTGTTATGGATGGAGATCCAGGACTGCAGGTTCAATGTGTGGAGAGGAAACAAAGCTGCCACCAGCCAGGTTTGGTAGCCCAGGCAGCGGGAGAGGGCCGAGCCGAATGAGACATCTCAGCACCTCTGGCTACCTTGGCCTGAGCAGGCGGGGCAGCAGGTGAGTCCCATAGAGCTCGTCAGAGCCCATTAGTGCCCCAAGGGCCGGCACCTGGCAGGGCTCGCAGCCCTCTGAACCAGCTCTGCTCTCACCCCAGGGAGGCAACTGCTCTGCCCACTGATGAGCTGCTCCACTCGGCAGGGTCGGAGCAGCTGCTACACCCTTCCGTGGCCAAACCTGGGGGAGCTGTTGCCAAAGCGGCGAGAAGGGCGCCCTTGGACCCAGGCGTGCGGTGCCCACTGGCCAGCCGGCTGATGCCCTCCCGGCAGCGCTCCCGCAGCCTGGATCACCTGGGCACGGGCGCGCACACACCACGGGGAGAGAGCGAGAGAAAGAAGGACCTGCTGGGGCAGATCCCAAGCACCCCTCTCCGGCGCACTGCTTGCTCCCAGTGAGGGCCCAGGCTGCATCCCAGGGACTCACTTGAGCCGAGCAGGACTTCCCAGACAGTCTGCGGGAAGCTTTCGCTCAGTCAGTTGCAGGAAGGGGAGGTCATCAAAGCAGGGCAGGAACCCCAGGTTCGGAGTCTTCCAGAGGCTGCTGAGGAGATGGTGGGGCTATCCAGGGGGGTTGGACCAGATCATCTTTTGAGGTCATTTCCAGTCCCTAATGTTCTGGGGTTCAGTGATCCTCTGAGCTTTGGGTACTGTTGGGCTGGAGTCCTTGGAGGGGTGGGCTCGGGATGACCCCAGCGCACCACGAGGGGTGGATGCGGCGATGGGTAGGGGAAGGAAGGGGAAACCACGAGCAGCCGCTCTCCTGGCGTCAAACCAGTCTGTTAAAACAACAGCTGGAGGCTCCTTCCTTTCCATGTAGGACATTGGGGTTCTTCTACCCCAAACCAAGCAACTTCTGCACAACTGAGCCCCGGACAAGTGCAGCTTGAGCAGCTTCTAGCCGGGCTCCCCTGTGACAACAGTCCGTAACACCCTGCTTCATCCCCCCTCGTGGTAACAAACCAGCCCCAAACAGGTCATTTCGTGCTTGGAGGGCCCCAGGTGTCACCGACGGAAGGAGCCTGCTGGGTCCTGACAACCAGATGGTCTTTCCAGGTCCCCTCAACCCCTAACAGTCAGTGACTGTGAGCCCCAGGGGGTGCTTCACAGACCACTGGGGGCATTGGCAGCCCCAAAACTGGAGCAGGATGGCTGAGACAGATGTGCCAGGGATGCCGGTGAAGCTCAGGGCTGAAGTCCCAGTGATGCAACGTGACCCTTGTCCCCAGAAACGCAGGCTCCTGGGGGCTGGCAGGCAGCTCCAGCGATGTCCAGTCCAACCCCCCTGCTAGAGCAGGTTGCCCAGGATGGTGTCCAGGGGGTTCAGATCTCTCCAGACCCCACAACTTCTCTGGACAGCCTGGGCCAGGGCCCTGCCAACCTCAAAGTAAAGAGGGTTTTTCCTCACCATCAGGTGGAACCTCCCATGTTGCAGCTTGTCCTGTCACTGGGTGCTGTTGAGAAGAGTCTGGCCCTGTCCTCCTGCCATCCACTGTCTAGATACTGGCAGATGTTGATCAGATCCCCTCTCAGCTTTCTCCAGGCTAAACAGCCCCAGGTCTCTCAGCCTTCCCCCATCAGAGACCTTCCCGTCCCCTCAGCATCTTCAGAGCTTCCAGGCAGAAAGGGTCTCTCCAGTAGTTCCTTGTCTCTTTGACCTGGGGAGCCCAGAATGGGACCCAGGACTCCAGCTGTGACTTCAGAGTAGAGATGGGAGAACCTCTCTTGACCGGCTGGCCGCTCTTCTTAATGCACCCCAGGAGACCTTCCCGGCCCCCAGGGCACGCTGCTGGCCAGCAAGGGGAAGCTGGAGAAGCAACCCTTGAGCCCACTGCTCTGAGCACTCACGGCTAGAAAAAGGTGTCCTGCCTGCAGGCAACCCACAAGGAGCATTCCATTAGGAGGGGGGAAGGAAGCAAAGCAATTGGCTTTCAGCAGGGACCTACGGGATGAAAACAGACGCCAGGGGACCACAGCCACAGACTGGTCTCCATCACTAACTGTGCTGTGCGCTCAGACACCGAGAGCCAGCGAGGACAAAGCAGGAATCCTTGATGCAGCAGCTTTTCTGTCCACACACTGATAAACCAGTGGTGGCTCCTCACTCTCCCCTGCAGACGCCCCTTCCGATGGCTGAGCCCCTCCTTGTCCAGAGCAGGGAAGAGCAAGGAGGGCCACGAGGGAGCATCCGTGGCGTGGCACCATCCCCAGCCACCCGAGGGGTTGCCCGGCAGTGCACAGCACAAGCAGCCTGTGTGCAAGTGATTCCACAGCCATTCCGGAACAGCGGAGCTGGGACGTGTCTCTTAGGCAGGAGCCCTTGGTGCTTTCTGTCCGGGGCACCCGGCTCCACAAGGGCACTTACTGCATTCTTCTCACAGAATGGTTTGGGCTGAAAGAGCCTCCAAGGCCACCTAGTCCAACCCCCCTGCCAGGGGCAGCAGCCCCTCTCACCAGACCAGGTTGCCCACAGCCCCATCCAAGCTGGCCTTCAGTACTTGCAGGGATGGAGCAGCCACAGCCTCCCTGGGCACCCTGCTCCAGGGCCTCAGCACCCTCCCAGGGAGGGGTTTCTTCCCGAGATCTGATCTAGATCTCACTTCCAACCTCTTTGCACAAGACAGACAGCCTGGTACCAGCAGGGACCAGTACCCAGCTCCAAGCGGTCCGGTGTGCGAGCCCAAGCAGGGACCAAGGCTTCCAGAAGAGGACACAGTTGTGCCCAACCCAGGCACAGCTGGCGCAGCAGGCACCAAGCACAGGCCAAGCACATCCTTCTCTCTGAAAAACTATTCATGGACAGCGAGAACTGCCCCCCTTCCCACAGAAACATCCCAGAACATCAGGGATCAGAAGGGACCTCAAAAGATCAGCCAGTCCTGTCCCCCTGCCACAGCAGGATGCCCTAGATCCAGTCACACAGGAACATGGCCAGGTGCATTTGAAACGTCTCCACAGGAGACTCCACCAGCCCCCTGGGCAGCCCCTGCCAGGGCTCTGGCACCTTCACTGTCAAGAAGGGCCTTCTCACATTGATGTGGAACCTCCTGTGTCCCAGCTCACACCCATTGTCCCTTGTCCTCTCACTGGGTGCCCCTGAGCAGAGCCTGGCTCCAGTCTCTTGACACCCACCCTTCACATGTTGATCAACATTCATGAGGTCTCTAATGATCTTCAGACCTTCAGCTTCCTCCAGAGATGTCCTGCAAGTGAGATGGAAGCACAAGGAGCAGCAGCTACTCCCTCTGCTTAAAAACAGGATGGAGAGCAGGCAATGAGCATCTCCCTATACACAGAGGGGAGAGCCATGTTTGCAGAGACAGGAAAATCACCCCCTAAAGATCCACAGAACAGGGCAGAGGGACTTAAAAAGAAACCCAGAGCAAAGGCTCCTTTTTGGTGGAAGGTGCTTGTTGGAGTCTCCTTCTCTGGAGACGTTTCAAACCCACCTGGCCATGCTCCTGTGTGACTGGATTTAGGGGATCCTGCTGTGGCAGGGGGACTGGACATTCCTTTGAGGTCCCTTCCAGTCCCTGATGTCCCGGGACTCTGTGACATCCGAGTTTCCATGGCTGTGCTTTGGCCAGAGCCGGGATGGGGAGGGGAGAGAGGGCCCTGCCTCTGCTTCCTCTGGAAGTCCACGTGTACTCGACTCAACGTTTATCTCAGCAACGATCATTTCAAAGCTGATTCTATGAGGCAGAAAAACCAACCACGGCTTCCTCCTGCCCCCCACCCCTCCAGACCCCCCCAGAGCGGTTCTGACCCTCACTGCTCGTTACAAAAATTAGACTTTTATTTGCAAACGCCTAGAAAAAACAAACCAACCCAAATCTCTGTCGTGGTCCCTCCCCACCCGCTTCCCGCTCCTGAAGTTCTCGAGTAAGAAAGAGTTTAACTGGTACGGAAAAGCTGTCACCCTCTGGACGTCTCCCCATCAAGGGCAGAAGTCTCCTGCTGAGCCGCGGTCCAGTCCTTGCAGACTTCGGCCTCTTCAAACCCGGCTGACGCCACCTCTGCTGCTTTTCTAAGTCAGCTGCGTGAAAAATAAGAAAAGTGGGGGGAAAGACACCCAGAGAACCCAGTGGCCAAACCAGGAGCTAAATGGCAAAGTCCTCGTGGTCCTGGGGGCTGAAAGCAGCTGCCCGCAGCATGTCCAAGGAGTTGACGAGGATCAGGGTGCCAGTGAGATGCTTCCAGCGTTTGGTGATGGGGTTCTTCATCTTGTCCAGGCCCGTGTGCAGCTCCTGGATCACGTCACGGTAACTGTCACCTATCTGGCTGCTCCAGGTGAGGAGGAAGTCGTACGCTGGCTTCCACATGGCCTGCGGGGAGCACAGAGCATTAGGGGTTGGAAGGGACCTCCAGAGATCAGCCAGTCCCAGCAGGATCCCCTAGATCCAGTCATCAGGGGTTGGAAGGGACCTCAAAAGATCACCCAGTCCAACCCCCTGCCACAGCAGGATCCCCTAGATCCAGTCCATTAGGAGTTGGAAGGAATCTCCAAAGATCACCCAGTCCCATGCCCCGCCACAGCAGGATCCCCTAGATCCAGTCACTAGGGATTGGAAGGGACCCTGAAAGATCATCCAGTTCCATCCCCCTACCACAGCAGGACCCCCTACATCCAGTCGCACAGGAACAGTCCGGGTGGGTTTGAAACATCTCCACAGAAGGAGACTCCACAACCCCCCTGGGCAGCCCCTTCCAGGGCTCTGGCACCCTCACTGGGAAGAAGTTCCTTCTCA
>JAOXOE010027071.1:0-19511 GCA_028565055.1 Phoeniculus purpureus
CTCATCCAGGCTGGTCTTTTTCCCCTACGGCTCATCTTACGACACACAGGGACGGCCTGGCTTTGTGCTTTCAAGAATACATTCCTGAAGTATACCCAGCTCTCATGGACACCCTTTTTATAAAGGGCTGCCTCCCAAGGAACTTTCCCAATCAACTCCTTGAATAACCCAAAATCTACCCTAAGGAAAATCAGTTTGGGTGTTTTGTTGACCCCTCTTTTTGTTCCGCTATTAATTGAAAACGTCATCATTTCATGATCACTGCCTTCTAGACAGCCTCTGACAACCCCATCACCCACCAGGTCTACCCTATTTGCAAATAGCAAATCAAGAAAAGCCTCACCCCTGGTAGGCTCACTGACCAATTGTGACAAGAAACAGTCCTCAATACACTCTACAAACCTTCTAGTAAAGACCTTTAAGATCATCCAGTCCAACTGTAAACTGTGACACACTGAGAGATCCTGCAGAAGCATTATGCAGGAACCAAGACCTGGGACTGCACAGGGACGGACTCTCCAGCTCTGCTGGGAACTGATTTCTGACCCCAAGCCAACAGGCATCTGACAGCCAGCCTCCACTCCATTATACCCTCTTCACCTTCCTTGGCTGCACCCAAAATGCCTGTTGGGAATGATGCTTGTCCTTGGGGTCAACTGCCCAGGCTTGTTGACTTGTGCCTAAAAGTGCCAGGAGTGATGTTGAGATTATTCCAGCACAAGGGGGTATTTGCTTCAGTTACTGCTACCTCCTCAGCCCCAGTGTCCTGCGCTGAGCATCACTATGTCTTCAGGGGGCACAGAGGTAGCTGAGAAGTTCAGATTCTGCCTGTAGCATGGCTAAAGATAACTGCTGAGTTAAAGGCCTCATTGAAAGGATAAATGGAAGGAAGTGCAGTACAATTTGTGTGCCAGTATTGCTGGGATAGTGGCTTGTTACAGCATGACAGATGGAGAACCCAGCAGAGGCTGAAGCCTCAGAATAGAGGGAAGATGAAGGAGGCAGCATTGTTGGTGGCTCAGATTCTGCAGTGGGTCAATGAGCTGCACTTCCTGCAGGATTTTAGCTGTTAGTTTGTTTGTTCCTCTTGTATAAACAAGCTGAATCTGCTCCAGGGCCCAGTTCTGCAGTTGGCAATCTCTTTCTATACCCTTTTGCACAACAACCATTGAAATGAAGGAGTTCATAAGATGTGGCGTGGTTATCCATGTGGAAGACATGAGAGGTGAACTACAGTTCGGCTTCACCTCTACAGTATTCCCTGCTCTGCAGGGTTAGGAATCCAGGGTTAGAGTTGATCAGGGTTTGGAGCCCAGAGAAAGGGTGCCATTTACTGAAGAGTCATGCTTTCATTTTCTCGTGAAGGCAGCCACTGTGAAGAAAAACCCCAGAAAGAATCTGCTGCCTTCACTGGGGCATCAGTTGCAAAGGGAAATGCAAATTCCCTTTGCACAGGATCCAGTCCATCACAGCCCACAGTGACTGCTGCTGTGATTTTCCTGGTAAAACAAGCCCCATGGCCTTCCTGAATGCACAGCAGGGATCCAGAAAGTAAGAAAGGCCAAAAAATACAGTTGTACATGACAAGGCTTGGTATTGGGATGACTGGCAGCAGAAACCCTTCATGATGCAAGGAGTATGTGCTGCCCAGCCAGCTGATGGGCTTTGCTCCTGTCATACCAAGGGAAGCCCAGCCTCTTGGAGTCTTCATGATCTGGACTGTCACAGATCTCTCCTGAGCTTTGCTGAGGGCAACAGGTTGACAATGAAACTCCTGTTGCCCCTCTGCTCGTTGCTAGTGGTGGGAGGCAGGATGCAGAGCGACAAACTACCTCTCCACTCATGAAATCCACCAGTTTAAAGGACAAGTCAGCATCAGCAATGCAAAAAGAGAGAGGACAAGACTGAAACGTGGCAGTTGCAGTTATTCCTTCAATGATATGAATCTGCATCATATCACTGTTCATGCAAAAGTATCCAAGGCTGCTTAATCTATAAAGTGAAGCCACTTGTAAGAAGGAGGATAAGGATAAAGCTCTGAGTTCTCCCTTGAACATTGAGACTTACCTTCACTTTTTTTTTCCTTTGGAGACACTTACCAGGCTGAGTTTGCATATCATTGCACCCAACAAAGATATTAAAAGCCCTTTAATCTAGTGCTGCATAATCAGCAGTTATTTCACTGTCGAGGTGAGTGGCACTGGTGTGAGTGAGACATAAACAGTGCATGGCGTGGAGCTCTCTGTAAAACATCCTTGATTAGCTGGGAAGTATTCACTGGCATGCACTTGCTACAGACTGGGGAGGCAAGCCTCACGACATCCCTGGTGAGCCCATACAGCTGGTGGCTTTCAGAGCACAGCTAGAGAGGTGTGCTAGGACACTGAGGTATATTTTCAGGGTGTCAGCAGGGATGAGCCCAGGGGAATGCCACTAGGGAATGTGTCTGGAGCACTTACATCATGTCAGCCCTGAACTGATGTACGCTTACATTTACCAGGAATTTTCAACAGTGATGTGAAAGAAGAGGGCCACCAGGATGGAAATTCTGGCTTCCTCCTATGCTTGTGTGCTGTGCAGGCTCTTTTACCATGGGCAGTGGGGCTCATGTGGGGGTCTCCCATGATCAACTCCCCCTGCCTCCCTGCATCCACTGCAGGTGCTGAGGGAGGTTTAGGACATGCCTTCTCCTTGCTCTGTGTGAGAAGGGAAGTATGGGAGGAAGACTTATGGACCCATCCCATTACAAGTCTTTGATGTAGTGTTAAATAACCAAAGCAGGTATCCCCTGGCTTGGAAGAGTGCGAGTCTTCTCCTGGGATTTCAGGTCAATAGAGAAGGGAAAAGAGCCCTGAAGCTTTTGCCATGGTCACTGCACTCAGCGGAATGGATTGAATTTCCTGCACTCTGCAAGAAGCATCAGCCGTCTGACCATGAGGATTTGCCAGTCATATGTTGCTGTCCAAGGCACACAGGACCATGATCCTCATGGTGTGTGTCCAAAGACTTAGACCTTTTAATCTCATCTAATTAGACAAGGCAGACGATTATCGGAAGAGTTGATCTGTCAGTCCATTACACAAGGAAGGAGAAGAGAGACAGTGAGCAACACACAGAGACCATTACAGGGCCACAGTGGAAGAATGATCCTTGCTGTCACTGTGGAGCAGAGCTTTGCAGAGACATTCCCCACAATTCAGATGCTCCTGGAGCGCAGATACGCAGCTTCATCTGCCTGATAAACACAGGCGGGTAGCAAGCTGATCTGCTGAGGGCTGCTTTTCCACCACCAGATGAGCTGGTGACAAGCGGTGGCTTTCCACGATATGGCCAAGAACCCTTCTGCCTTTACAGAAATGGTATTTGAGAAGAAGCAGAAGCAGATGCAGGTAATTTAGATGGATGGCAGGCATCTGTCAGGGCAGTGCCTTACCTTTTGCCCATCTCTGAGTCTTGCTCCAACCATCCCTG
Source organism: Phoeniculus purpureus (assembly GCA_028565055.1). Taxonomy (NCBI): domain Eukaryota; kingdom Metazoa; phylum Chordata; class Aves; order Bucerotiformes; family Phoeniculidae; genus Phoeniculus; species Phoeniculus purpureus. The sequence continues at coordinate 3,472 of JAOXOE010027071.1, forward strand.
TCCCCAGAACTCACTCATAAAAGAAAACAAACACAAACAACAAAAACCACAAACATACTTAAGTCATATAAGCAGCTAACACTTACAACGTGGTCCATCAGCAGTTTTTCACAGGGCCACCAGGGATGGTGCTGGCTGCTCACAGATCTGTACAAGACCTGTCCCCTACCTAGCTCTCTGAGTAGGCAGGACCTAACTGTTTCTCTGCTGTGAGGAGCTGGAAGGTCTCATTTTATTGAGCAAAGATTGGCACAGGGAGCACGCTAAAAAACTGTCCAACCTCATGCAACATTTTCTGAGCTCTAGAACCCTAGACCTCACACAAAGTTATTTCAGCTTGTTTTTCTCTGCTGCCAGTTTCTGTGTCTCTCTGGGATGTGCTGGCTCGGTGTGACAGCTAGCCTTGGACTTTGCCTGCCTGAACGAAAACAAGAAGAGGCTCAGCCATGCCTTCCTTCTTCCCGGCGGGCGGCTGCCTTTTTTCTGCTGCCTGGGATTTTTTGGGGAGGCAAGGACATTTGGTTAAGCATTGCTAGGGTAGATAACCCAGGAAAACTCTTTTTCCCAGAGCATTGAAGGTCAAAGGACCTGTACACTGCCTCCCAGGCAATGATCACAGCTCCTCCATTGGCTGCCACTTCCTCAGGATGTGAGAAGTGCTGTATGGGTGAAGATGGTAGTCCTGGACATGAAGGGCAGGGACAAGCTTCTGCCAGTATCCCCTCATCACAACCTTGCCTAGAGGATGAGGGGGTGGCTGCAGCAAGCAGAGTGTTTAGAAAGGGCAGTAACTACAGGCTTGGCCCATTGGCAAGCCACCTCGCGACACTGTGGGGTTGGTCAACATGAAAAGTGGGAGCAGGTCAATGACATTTTCTGATGATTCAGAGAGGTGGTAATATTTGTCACAAGAATCAGTGGACGTGACAGATACTGGATGAAATTTACCAGCTCAAAGGTTGTAGGAGCCAGTCCAGGAAGAGCAGTGCTGGGTCGGAATAGAGGCTCTTTTACTCCATCCCTCTCACCAGCTCAGACAACTGCTAGATATACAAGAAAAATCACAAGAAGCAGAGCAAAGCAGTCATCTTTCCCTGCCAGCCCCCTCCCAGCACACAGGAGTCGCAAGTGCAGGAGTTTCTCCAGATCTCACACATGTACAGCCACCCTATGCCGGGTATGTCCAGCACCCTGGCTGAAGGTTTTTGCAACGTATCTAGAAAGGGTTTGAAAAAGGCACTATCATTTGCCTTAAACTGGCACCTGTATAATTTTAGAGATGGTCACAGCTCATGTCAGCCCTGAAGACAACATCAGAGCAGAACCCACAGCGTTGGTCTCAGCACTGCTGCAGTGAGATACAAGGATGATGTCTATTAGCAAGACTGGGGTTCCTGTGTCACTGTCTCTAAAGCAGAAGGATTTTTAAAGGGGCATAAAGGGTCAGTGTATTTCTAAGGGTACCATGGTAGCATTAGGAGAGCAGAGGGAAGTTCAGAGACTTAGCAAGCTTCCATGTTCTACTATCAGCCTGCAGATGAGAAGTCTTGAATCTTGCATCCAGAACTTGCCAACGGTTTCCTTATGCAGTCTAACCACATGGCTAATACTGTGCATGTGTCTGGTAGCTGCTTGCTCCCATAATTTTGACTGCTATCCTGAGGACTCCCCACTTCTTTTCCTGTAAAACAATCTCCACAAGCAAGTCTTTGCTTGTCAGGGCATGAAGCCAACATGTCTTATCAGGCACATATGAGCCAGCCAGGGACTTTCCACTCTGCTGCTGTGCCCTGGTAGGAATACCAGCCTGATACATCTTATTCACTTCAGAGACCTCAGCAACTCCCCTGCCCTGTCCTGTCTTTGCACTCTTGGGAGCTCTGTCCCCACAGATATCAGCTTTACTCTCTTTGATGGCTTTTTCCTGGCCCTGGTCATGCTCTGCTTGGAAATTGTTGGACAGGAAGACTAGGAAGGAAGATGTTGCCTATGGAGAAATGCAGACCCCTTTGCTCCTTGGGGAAGCCCCCAAACACCCAGCCACTGTGTCCTCTTCTCGCTCACTTTGAAAGTAGCTGAGAAAAAAGCTCAGTTGGGAATTTCTACATTTGACCCTTTGCACATGCTGTTCCTGATGGACCACACAAGTATGACACAGAGTTGCAGACTCTCTTCACATTAGAGCTGTACCCAGGCTCAATCTCCTGGCTTTCAGAAAAAGCCCTTCGTAGCAGATCCATATGAAATCACTGTGGAACTACCTGCCCTCTATCTTCACATGCTCTGTCTTGAACAGGAGAGCAGCTTCTGGAAGAGTAGCCACATGGACCAGATCCAGGCTGTTTGGGGTGGAAAGTACTGACCTATAAGACTGAGTAAGTGCAACCAGAAATATCCTACAAGGGAAGAGATCCAGAGCAACAGTAGTTCCTTCCAAGGATAAGCTGAAGGGGTTCTGGGAGCAGAAAGAGCAACGACCCTCCTGAAGACCAGTCAGAGCTCTTGTAGAAAAACACCACAGGGTCACATTTGCAGGGGTTAATGCCCTGCTGAAGTAAGTTGTTCTCTCCCTGCATTTGCTTATGTACAGTATGGGAAAGGCTGGAGCCTCAAAACTGATGATTGCAAATGAGGCAGAGCCCCTCTGGATAGCTGAAAGCTTCTGCTCATGAGGGACTTGTCCCAACTGCCAGCACAGCCCATGATGAATGGTCCTGGCATGTTCTGGCTTGCCACAGCCCCCTAGCATTTACTTTAGACAGTTGCATCATAATGAAGACAAATGAGACCCAGAGAAACCCAGCCTGCTGTTGGTCCCCTGTATCTCTACTTGCATGTCTGTTTTCTTCCCTAAGTCCGTGTATTTCCTTTGCTTAAGAGCTTGTCTGGCTTCTGATCTTGTTCCAGATGTTTTCTGCTCTAGCCCTTCCTCATGCTGTTAAAGCACAGAGAACACACATTTTAGGCCTGCTTTGGTTAAAACTCTGTTGATTCAGATGCTTCAGTTCTTGCACAAATACAAAACCACAGCCTCTAGTAGGTACTACCCAAGGGGCCAGGCTGTGTAACATCTCCTTCCAGCAAAACTTTCACAGCCTTCCACTCAAAAATCCTCGAAAATTGAGGTTGAAAAGTGTCCAGCTCTCTGAGTTCTCTAGAGAAAGGACTCCTTGAGAGCTTCTCTCTCCCCATGAGACCCTGAACTCTGCCCTTAATCTAAGCCCAGGGTGAGTATCAGGATCCTGATGATACACCCAGCCACTCCACCGGAGCATGCAGCACCACAGTAACTGGGGGAAACTGTGGGGAACCCAGCTCTGCAAGGACAGGTGGTCTAGGAAGCATTTGGCAAGATGGGAACAGTGTATCCTGCCAACTGGCTCTCCAACTTCAAACTAGCCTTTATTTATCTCAGAGCAAGGCTGCACAGCTGCTTTCAAAACACATTTGATGCTAAACTTTTTGGCTTCGCATTCCCCCTGAAGAGCACTTTTGTCTCTTTGGGTTGCTTTCTTTTTTTCTCAAACCCACGCTCAAATCACGCTGGTCAAACAGAGCCATGGCTGCCAAGGCCCTTGCCAGGAGCACACGAGCATGTGGCCCAGATGGTGGCAGCAGGGATGTTGTTTTTCACCATTGATGGTTCACACTCTACTATTGGCATCTGCACAGCCTGCTCCACTTCAAAGATGGCTCATGGTTGCCACAAAGATTTGCTTCCTTCAGCATAGCTTGCCAAGGTCTCCCTCTACTGCCAAGGTACCTTCATCACATGGACACTAGGTCAATTCCTGGATTTGCACCGAGAAACAAGGGTTTCTTGTGGCCACAGGCAACCTCACATGAACTGTGCAGTAGATCAGTGGGAACTTCAAAGTGTGACACTATCCTCCCACCTCCACCTTCTAGACAGGTTCCCAAGGTCATGGTCTATGCCACTTTGAGCAGCTGTCAGCTGTCATCATGCATAGGAAGCTCACTTTATCATGAGGAACCTGGTAGGACAGTATGATGGGGAAAGAAATTTTAGGAAGGACTACTTCAGGTCAACTAACCCATCCTGTGCTGAACCAGGACCAGCACTACCTAGACCTTTCTGACAGGCACTGGTCTAAATGTAAAAGTTTCTGGCAGTGGAGACCCAGTATTTCTTCAGTTGCCTCTTCCTGCTAAAAGGAATTTCCCCTTAAGACCTGACCCAAGGACCTCCTGTAGATTCTTGACTCGTAAGAAGTAAACTCTGAGAGTAATTTTTCACTTTCTCTTTATGGTAACCCATTTGCAGACCATCTTATCCACTCTCAGAAGCAAGGCAAACCCAAGGTTCTTCAGCCTGTACTTGGAGACCAGATCACTCCAAACTCTGGCAAACTCACTGCTGTCCTCCACAATCCTCCCAAGTGAGTACACATCCTTCTAGAGAGGTGTCACTTGTGGGACCACCTCTCCCGCTGAGACTGGCTCAAATCATTCCTGCACCACAGGATTACTCAAGAGTGATGCCTCAAATCCTTGCTGAACAAAGTCCAGAAACAAATCAAAAATTGTCCTTGTCAGGAAGGGCAGGAGACAGCACCTGGATGCAGCAGCAGTAGTTTGCAGGACATGTCCTCTGCGGGGGCAATGCAGCCCCCATTTCTCCCATTACCACTGCACCAGCTGCCAAGTTAGGCAGGAGATCTAAGCACGCGTTGATATGACACTGACTCACAAATAGCTCTTTGTGGTGACTTTTTGCTTTAGTCTGCAGTAACACAGTTCTAAACACCGGTTCTACAGTGCACAGCCATGCCAGGAGATGCTAATTTTTGCAATAAGCCACCTGTGCTGGATTTTCTAGCAGCAGGGCTAATGAGCAGTTTAGCTTGGAACCAGGCCAAGGCAGAGAGCTTCCTCCCACCATCCTCACTCCTGCTGCAAAACCTAGTGCTTGGGATACTGTATCTGTGTATCACTACTGTATCTAGGCTGAGATACTACTGAGGCTACAGTGATGATTAAGGGACTTGAACATCTCTCCTGTGAAGAAAGGCTGAGAGAACTGAGGCTGGAGGAGAGAGAGCTGACGGAGAATCTTATTATTTGTAAATGTCTGACAGGTGGTGTCAAGGAGTATTTTCAGTGGTGCCATGTAGTAGTAGGATGAGGAGCAGCGGTACAAGATGGAACACAGGAGGTTCTACCTCAACACCAGGAAAAACTTCTTTACTTTGAGGGTGGCAGAGCACTGGAACATGCTGACTAGAGAAGTTGTGGAGTCTCTGTCCCTGGAGACTTTAAAAACCCACCTGGACATGTTGCTGTGTGGCCTACCCTAGGTGATCCTAGGGGTGTTAGACTAGATGATATCTAAACATCACATCCAACCCCTAATATTCTGTGATATGGGGCAATGCAAAGCAAACAGGACAGAGCCTCCCTACCTCAAGTGATAAATGCAGAGCTGAGTGCTTGTATATTCATGACCTTCTTGCCCTGCCCAAGCCAACTGAGTCCCACAGACTCAGCAAAGAGCCATCACAGCACACAGAGAGCATTCACAAACAGCTGGATCAAGCAAGCAGATTTCAGTCCTGCTTTCACTTCAGGCTAGCAATGAAACCCACAAAACTGCAGGCTCTGATACCGGGAATTCCCTGGGGTATCTGGCCTTGCAAGGGCAGAGGAGGATGCTGGAGCATTGCATAGTAGTTAGGAAATGAAACTAAGCATTGTGAGAAGAGAGCGAATCTGTATCTGCAGCACATCCGGGACACTTCTTGTTTTGTTCTTTGCAGTGCAGTGAACGTCATGCGTTGCCCTAAGTGCTGACTGGTGCCATTCCAAAGGACAAAGGGTGGGAAGCTGCAAGTTGCAGCTTCTTTCAAGGAAAGCACTGGATTGCTTCACCAAAGGTCACCTCAGCAGCACACAGGTCTCCTGATAGTAAAAGCTACTTTTCTGGATTATCACCCTCCCAGAGACAGTATAAAATCATATCTCGGTAATTTAAACAAGATTAAGGAACGAGTGTGTAAACACAATCGTGTACTGGCAGTGTGGGGACGGACAGTGCACGGTCCAGCAGAGGAGGGGTTTTCCCAGCCCAAACATCTGCAAGAAAGAAAGTCTTGTTTTGTGTGAGAAAGTAAGGAAGAGTGAGATGTCTATGTGGAGGAGGCAGACCAAAGGCCACAGAGGATGAACCCCCCAGTCCATGTAGCCAAACCACACCTGACACATCTTTAGTGACAACACACAACTGCCAAACCCCTCTGTACCTGCACAGAACCACTGAAGTAAAGCCTGCATCAGAAGGGTCCAAGAAACCTGAGCAGAAAATGGGCATCACAGGGCCAAGCAGACAGAGGGAAAGGGAGACACCAAGCTTAGAGGTTTGTACTTGATAGAGTACTGGAAGACCCTCTGAGTCTGCTGTACTGCTCACTGTTTTCTGGCTCTCCCTTTCCATCCCAGACAGGGAGATGTTTTTTCATGCTTGTGGGTTTAATTAATCTCACCCAGCTGCACATCAGTTTCCAAATTCACGAGAATCTCCAAAATCTTTTCTTCATTGCTGTTCTCCTTGCCCATTTCTCACCCCATGGTTCTCTACACCCAGGCAGAGCAAAGGGAACTCTGGTATTCATTAGTTCAGCAAAATGTAATTTCCAACCTAAATGATTCTAGGATTAGCCCCTCCAAGCACCTATCCCTGCAGTGTGAATCAGATGGTACCACCTCACCTCAGTGTCGTACAGGCCCACTCTGTTTTGCCATGCAGCCTTGTCATTTTGCTGTGGTAGCAGAGCAGTTGAGAAAAGGAAGGAGGGCAAGTTCCTTACCCCAGCCTCCTGGCCAGGAAGCACACCACAGGGAGCAGAGGAAACCTTACCTAGAGACACAGCTAAGCCAGAAAACAGGTGGGAGGGGTAGGGAGCTCCACAGAAGTGGCACTAAGCTTCCCATCACTGCCTACAATTGTGAGGGATGGGCAGTGGGAAAGGTACTTTCCAGAGGTTTCTGGCAGCAGGACAAATCTCCTGTTTGCTTGTCCTCATGCTTTTCTCTTTCATCTCCATATGGCTACTGTGCATAAAGAGGAGGAGGGTGCATCTGAGCACAAAGAGATGAGTCCCTCCCTTTTCAGAGGGTACTCAGTCCTGGGACCTGGGCAAGGGTGCATCTGGCTCTTTACTGAGCCTACACATCACCTGCAATTTGTAGAAGTTGTAGCACCTCAAGTTGTAAAAGCACCAGCCTGAGCACTGCATGAGCGTAAGGGTCCCCATTTCAAAGAACTCCTGGGCTCAATTTGACTCTGGGAACCCTAGTCCTATGCTCTGGTCCAGACCCAACAAACCAGATCATGGAGGTGCCAGATGGCCCATACTAGCAAGGAGTGTTCTTCTGTAGGAGGAGGATGTCAAGGGAATGCAACTCCTCCTGTTCAAATGCTCCTCACCTGGGCAAGGCTGCTGGCATCTTCCCACAGTCAAATCTCAGCAAGAAGTGTCTGGACAAGCAGCTCTGACGCTGGGAATGAGAGGGGAGCAATCAAGGGGCTGAGGAAGAGAGACGCCAGGCCTGGATCCTCTCCAGCATCCACACATATTACTATTTTGGCAAGAGCAAACAACACAATGAGTGGGCTAACAGCACAATGGGACTAAGGGGGCTTTCCTTACTTGGCTTCCCACCCTTCCCAAATATCTGCATGTCTCATCTCCTCACAAAAACTCAGGCAGCCAGGTTCAACACTGGTATCTACTGTGCACACAGAAAGCAGATCCTTGCCTTGGCACTGAGCAAAGGAGACCACCAGTGTGGGGGATAATGGGTCCTAGCAAGTACTAGCAAGTGTGCCCAGGGCATGTTCACAGCTCCTTTAGTCTCCTCTGCATCAGAGAGTGATGTGAAGGGGCCATGTGAGAGCTACATAGGGAACAACTTCTGGCTCCTGCAGTTATGCTCACTTCATCTAAGGATGCATGCAGGAGATTGCAGCCAGTCCCTCTCCAGTCACTCCAGGACCAACTTGTGCAACACATGACTGATGCTGGTAACAGAAAAAGCCCCCACACACCATCTCTTTGCAAGCAACACAAAAGACTGCTTCCAGTAAAGCCTATGGAATGGCACTAAGACCAGCATAGCATTTCCCTTTGGTGCCTGCTCTTGCTGCAGAGAAGCAAATGGTTGGTTTTGCTATGGACCTTCAATCCTGCTTCCTGACTGGGAATGCACATGGTCAGACTCTGAGACAGCAATAGGTTATGTCTGCTGTGTCTTGTGCTCCTTGAGTACAGCCTGGGAAGCACGAAGACATCTTTTACCATTGCAGGGAGAGACAGGAGTTATCTTGTGATCCTGCCTATGAGACCTGGCAGCTGGAGGGCAAGCCAAAATTTGTTCAATTTGCTTGCATAAATGCAGTCTTGTCTGGCTTCATACACAGTCACCAAGAGAGGAGATATTTTGTCAGCTGCCTAGGAAAGGGTTTCAGTTGTACTGTCTTATTATTCCACAACATGTGAAATGCAAGTCCCAGGTGTAGGTAAAGGACTGCGGTGATTCAGCCAATGCTCCAGAACACCTCACACCAAAGTGATCCCTGCACACAGCCCCAGATCTACTGGGGGCATGTCTGCATCATACTGCGTGGGATCGTGATTTTGCCTCACCAGCCCCTGAGGATGTAGGGAGGGTAGGCAAAGAGCAGGAAAAATATGTCTGGGTAGACAGAAAGAGGACTTGGAACATTTTTTACTGAAACTAACTCTTGGCTGGGACTCAAGGTTTTTGACATGGCAGTGACTAGCTGCTTTCACTAAGGAAGATGTCTGTTTCCTTCTAAAGATATCATTGACATTTTGTATCAGAAAAAAAATCACTCTATAATTTAGGAAGTACTGAGCCCTACTAGTTTTTACAGACTTCAAGAGCCGGGATGGCTGCTGCAGAGCTAGAGGAAGGACAGTCAGCCAGGACCAGGTACCTGTCCCAGTAGACCATGTCTTCCTGTCCTTCACTGGAGATGTAAGGGCAGCTGGATGCTAGAACTGGGACCTTGGATCACCATTCCCATGACAGCCACAGAAGATGAGGACCTGTCAGGGATCTGTGAAGAACGTTGCTCTGAAGAGTGTGGGTTTACTGCTTCTAGAAGAAATGGAAACCATGGGCTTTGTTGTCACATTCTTGTAGGCAGGTTGGCCAAGTCATCCTTCAGACTCTGATGGAAACAGAGATCAGTGTAACCTCCTTCTCCCTCAGCTTCCCAAGCATTTGGGTTAGGACAACACGCTCTTTGTCAGTGTATAGCTTCCAGCCAAGGATGAACCTGATGTGCCCTATGCTAAGCCTCTCCTGCAGTCCTTGTTCTGTGCAGGGACCCAGTCCAGCTGCAGCAGCTCAGCCCCAGTGCAGACCCACACCAAACAACCTCCCTTTCCAAGCCACAGCCCCTCATGGGTCACTGAGCAAGCAGCAGGAAGGCTTCTGCCCAAGCAAGCACCAGGTGTCCTCTCCCACTCACAATGTTTGTCTTGGCCTCTGTTACCACACTCAAACACAGGATTGTATTGCTGGGGCTGTCAGTACAGTTAATGAGCTGGGACAGGGCTGGTGTGCTGGGAGAGCCAAGAGACAGCTGAGCCCAGGCAATTGCATGTGCACAGATACCTCGAAGAAGGACTCCAGAGTGGGGAACAACTGAAAAAAGTCCCTGGTCATTAACTAAGGAAGCTAGCAGAGCAGAGGAAGAAAACAAGGCAGAGTTAAGCTCTCATTCAGTAGGTCTCAGCAAAAGCTGTCAGGTGTCTGAACATCCTGTGGCTTGGACAGCCCAGTCACTGCACCACCAAGAAGGGGTTAGTGGCCAGAGTTCCTAGTCATCACACCCTCCACCAGTGCCCAGGCTTGCTGGTTGGTACCATAATGGGGACAGTGCAAATAACGCAACAATATGGACAGTTGTGTTTGACATCACAGTTTTGGGGGGCTGAACAGGGTGCCTGGCTATTTGCCCTGCAAATCCCAGTCAAAATTCAAGTTTCTGCAGCTCTTGACTCATGTTCCACCCTCCTATGGGAGCTGAGAATTGTCAACCTTCATTCCAGCAGCCATACCAGTGGGACTGAGGTGGTTTAGGCTGGGTGATACAACACTGGCGCTCTTCCTTCCACCCCATCTCTGCAATACAATCTGCTGAAGATGCACCCGGGCAGCTCAGCAGAGCAGCACAGGGCAGGGTGCCTGCCTTGCTATGATGCTGAAAGGCTCTTCAGAGAGACTTGCAGCCCCCTGTTGTAGAAGTTGTCCTTGACCTCAGTGAAAGCCGCCATTTCCCCTCCTTGAACCACAACACACCTCTACTGTGGCATTGCAGACAGTGCTGGCTGCAGACCCCACACCCCATATTTGCCTTCAGCCTTGAAAAGGATGTAGGGCAGCTATCTACTGTTTGGGTTTTTTTAAATTTTATTTAACAAAATCACAGTACAACAAAAAAGAAAGGAAAGAAGCAATTTCCCCAGTTTCTTTCCCAGTGCTGCCACAATTTTTATATTGAACAGATCTAGCAGCAAATATCTGAAAGTGTTATGAACTTCACTTGAGCATCCCTGCCCATACAGAAGCACAGAACAGGGGCTGAGTGCAGGCTGGAGGACTTAGAAGGGGTGATATGTCTCTGAGAAGAGGAAGGGCTGAAAGCAGCATTGCTGCCCACTCTGTCACCATGCTGTTACTGGCTCTATTTGTACCCATGGGAAGAAGGACACAAAGGGAAATGCAGGAAAGACAAGGCACAAGAGAGGAACTACATCAGTCACACTCTGCCTGAGTGCATCTACATTGTCCTGATTGAAGAAGCAGCACAGTGCATGCCCAGTAAGGAGTCCCTCCACCCCTTCCTTCTATCCCTCTATCCCGTTCTGGCAGCTCTTCCTCAGGGAAGCAGAAGGACTCAAGCCTGATGACAGAAGGCAAAGTGATCAAGTGAGTGTTGCACTGAAGGGAAGGCTGAGACACACCTCCCAGAACTCATCTTGCATAACAATCCATCAGGTAACTACCAGGCTGCAAAGACACCAGGGTCTCTGGTCCAGCAGCCCACTGCTCAGCCCACCACAGTATTTTGAGAGAAAAGGAAGAAGAGAGAGCAGGCAGGGCTCTGCCTATCCCCATGCATTGGTATAAGTCCAGAGGAGGGTTGGTCCTGCATCTGGAGGTAGAAGCAGGTTAGCTCCGTTAACTTCAGATTGACAGCTGGAAGACAACTTCTCTGCAGGTGCTGGAGACAGACATGGGCTTCTTCACAAACTACTTGCCCTGGGGTTTGGCCTGGAGAAAGGAAAAAGCCAGATGCTATGAGGATCCTCAGGGCAGGTCCACTGGGACTCATCCCACAGTCAGAATGGTCACCAAGGGGTGAGCTTCCCTGGCTAAGCCATGGTGGTGAAGCAGGGACTGACAGGGCTTGTGAAGCATTGCAAACACTCTATGTGAAGATACACAAGTTGCAGACACCAAGCTTGCAGGACAGAAGTGAGGAGGGGTTAGGTCATGGTGCCATTTACCCATCAGGCTTAGGCCAGGGTGGCACTGAGCTGGAAACAGTCCCAGGGTTGCATATATTTGGGGTGAAAGAAGGACTGCAGAGGAGCTGGACTGGTCCCAGTTGAAGGAAAAACAGACAGAGACACAGACAAATACACCATGCTTCAGTGGTGTCACTTTCCAGCAGCCTAGTCTCACTGGAAATAGCCTGTTTAATGCTGCACAAACCCACCCACATGCTGCCCCCATTCCCGGCTGGGAACAAGGATGGCTCTTACCTTCCTGACAGAGCTGGCATCCAGCTTCTCTTGTAGGCGAACCACCCATGGGGCTTGGAATGGGGCACAGAGGCGCTTTCCCTTTGTAGTGATGAACCTGCCAGGCCCATCAGGGAAAAAAATACGGGATGAGGTGAGCAGGGCACCATGGAGATGCTCAGACATAACTCAAGCTGTCACCTGTCTGTATCTACCTTGAGATTACTTTCTTCCCTGACTATTGTCCCAAGTTTCCTCCCTCCAGGCAGGTCTTGCTTTGGTTAAGCCTCTCATCTCCAGAATCTCTTTCACTATTCCCCGTTCCCTCACACTGAAACTCAGCTTAACATCCCTCCTCGATTCTACTCTGCCACCATGCAGCATCCATCCCTTGGCCACCACCACCTTGGAGCTTCTGTCTCTCAGCCATCACCACCCTGAGACTCTTACACAGTAGCTGGGATGTCACAGCCGTCCTGCACCAGCTGGAGCTGGTAATCCTGCACTATCCGACGTGGGATGGGCTTCTCACTTGTCCGCAGGCAGCAGTCAAGGACATTGTTCACACCATGCACTGCAGGAGGAACAATCACTCAGAGTGAGGATGCTTTCCCCAGGTCAGCTGTGCCTTACCCAGCCTCTCCAGAGGGTGAAAGGGCAACATGACCACCCCAGTGGAGGATGGCAACTTGGTGCCCACCAGCAATGCCCTCACTCACCACCCTGGCTGCACAAACAGGCAGGAGCTTTATTACTCCCATTACCCAGCAGCAGGAGCCCTTTGCCTCTTTAGACAGAAAGCAAAGGAGGTGAGAAGCAGCAGACTGGCTGCACGCCCATGACCCTCACAGCTCTGTGGGACCAGTAAGTACCACAGCAAGCAAGACAATGGGCCTCAAGGTGCTGCAATACAGGCACCTGTTTCCAAAGGGCTGATAGCAGTTGTGTTTGCTGAAGCAGACAGAGGTTTTACATCTACTCCATCACCAGCCCACCCCACGCAGTTCAGTTCTATGACAGCTGAGGGGTACAGCTGTCAGTATTTCTCTGTGAGGTGCTTAGTCACCTTCCGAGCAAATACCGTATTCACTGTTAATGCCCTGTTGAGGCTGGCAGAGCCAGGGCATGCCCGTAAACCTGGGCAGCAAGGTGTGAGCATCACCACGAGGTTTCTGGACCCCCCAGCTCTCTGCAACAGAGCAGAGGGCCTGTTGTCACACACACACACATCCCCCCACACACACACCCCCAGACAGCTGTGTCCAACAACAGCAGCCCCTCAAATTTGGGCTGTACATCAAAAAACACCTTACCCCCCTAATCCCAGCCCTGTCAGGCTGTCCCACAGCAAAGGGTGCCAGGGATGCTCTCCTGGAGTGCTGCGGAGATCCCAACCCAGTTTGCACAAGCTGGGCTGAGAGGCAGGATTGCCCTATGGCCTTGCCCAAGCACAGCTTTGCAGGATCCTGCCTGGACTTTGGGTAGGAAAGAATCCCTCTGTGGCATGTGGCAAGCAGAGGACATGGAAGGGCTATGACAGAGCCCTGTCAATGGCTTACTCTAAAAGTCTGCTGGAAATTGAAAAGAAAGCAAGAAAATGGATCCTGTCCCTCCCACAAGACAGAGAACAGCCTGAGAGGCTCCCTCTTACCATTCAGGACATGTCCCAGCACCAAGAAACTGAGGAGGAGAAGCTGCATCTGCTGCATTTTGCTGCTGAGTCTGGAAGAGGATAGGCTGGACGCAGTGGATCTCCAAGTAGGAGAGGTGAGCTCTGCACAGCTTCCCTGCACTCTGCTGCTCAGGATCCCTGCAGCCTATTTATCTTCCCAGTCCATGGCTTTCACTTTCTTTTGGAGAGTGGGAAGTCTCACCACAGGCTAAATTTTAATCTTTTAGCAGTTCCCGTATGTGCTGTCTACTTTCCCTGCAGCCAGCTGCTCTGCCGCCCCAGAGCCCAGCACCCTTCTGCCCTCTTCTCTGTTGGCCCGCAGGCAACAAGGGTTGCTGGTCAGGGACAGATCAGCTCCAAAGACCTTTCCTATTGCAAAAACACCCCTGTACAAGAGTATGCCTGATGGCAAACATGAGGGGTCTCAACCCATACGTTTGCCAATTCCTCCTCCAAGACATCTGTTCTCTTTAGAGATCTGATATTAGGTCATAGAATCGCAGAACATTAGGGATTGGAAGGGACCTCGAAAGATCATCTAGCCCAATCCCCCTGCCTCAGCAGGATCACCTAGAACAAGTCGCACAGGAACATATCCCAATGGGTTTTAAACATCTCCAGAGAAAGAGACTCCACAACCTCCTAGGGCAGCCTGTTCCAGTGCTCTGTCACCCTCACCGGGAAGAAGTTCCTTCTGATGGAACCTCCTATGTTCCAGCTAACACCCATTTCCCCTTGTCCTATCACTAGATGACATCGAGAAGAGCCTGGCTCCATCTTCCTGACACCCAGCCTTCACATATTTATAGACATTAATGAGGTAACCTCTCAGTGTCCTCCAAGCTAAAGAGACCCAGATCCCTCAGCCTTTCCTCATAAGGGAGATGTTCCACTTCCTTCATCATTCTCATTGCTCTATGCTGGACTCCCTCCAGCAGCTCCACGTCCCTCTTGAACTGAGGGGCCCAGAACTGGACGCAATACTCCAGATGTGGTCTCACCATGGCAGAGTAGAGAGGGAGAAGAACCTCTCTCAATCTGCTAACTACCCCCATTCTGATCCACCCCAGGGTGTTGTTGGCCCTCTTGGCCACAAGAGCACACTGCTGGCTCATGGTCATCCTGCTGCCCACCAGGACCCCCAGGTTGCTTTCTCCTACACTGCTCTCCAACAGATCAGTCCCCAACCTGTACTGGTACCTGGGGTTGTTCTTGCCCAGATGCAACACTCTACACTTGCCCTTGTTATAGTTAATTAAATTTCTCCCCACCCAACTTGCCTGTTCAGGTCCCACTGAAAGGGCTGAATGGTGTGTCAGCTGCTCTTCCCAGGATCTTTTTACCAACAGTGGCGTTGTGTTTTAAATTTCTCCCTGCCCAGCTCTCCAGCCTGTCCAGGTCTCACTGAATGGCAGCACAGTCTGCTAGAGTGTCAGCGACACCATCCAGCTTTGTGTCATCAGCAAACTTGATGACAGTGCACCCTAATCCCTCATCCAAGTCATTAATGAATAAATTCAACAGGACTGATCCCAATACTGACCCTTGGGGGACTCCACTATATACAGGCCTCCAATTAGACTCTGTCCCATTGGCCACTACTCTCTGGCTTCTATCCTGGAGCCAGCTCACTAGCCACCTCGCTACCCAATCACCCAGCCCACACTGCCTCCCTGTGGCTGCGAGGATGCTATGTGAGACTGTCAGATGCCTTACTGAAGTCAAGATAGACCACATCCACCACTCTGCCATCATCTGTCCACCTGGTTATGCCCTCATAAAACGTTATCAGGTTGGTCAAGCATGACTTCCCCTTGGTGAAGCCATGCTGACTGTCCCTAAAGACCCTCCTGTCCTTGATGTGCCTGGAGACAGCCTCTAGGATAAATTGTCCCATCACCTTTCCTGGGATGGAGGTGAGTCTGACTCGTCTATAGTTATCTCGGTCCTTTTTGAAGATTGGAGGGACATTTACTATCCTCTAGTCCCTAGGCACCTCTCCTGATCCCCATGACTTAGAAAAGATGACAGAGAGTGACTTAGCAATGACTTCCACTGTCTCCCTTAGTACATGCGGGTGCATCTCCCCTGGGCCCATGGATTTATGTACACCCAGTTTACTCAATTTATCCTTAACCCAGTCCTCATCAACCAAGGCAAGCTCCTTTCTTGTCTGAACTTCCTCTGGAGTCTCAGCAGTCTGGGGCTTGATATCAGGACAGCTCCTGAAGTATAGACAGAGGCAAAGAAAGTGTTCAGTATCTCTGCTTTCTCTGCATCCTCTGTCTTCAGGTCACCCACCACATTCAGCAGGGGGCCTACATTGCCTCTAGTGCTAGTTTTACCTGCAGTGTATTTGAAGAAGCCCTTTTTGTTGCCGTTGACCTCTCTTTCAAGGCTTAATTCCAAGGAGGCCTTGGCTTTTCTAGTTGCATCCCTACATTCTGTCACCAGAGCCTTATAATCAACCCAAGCGGCCATCTCGTCCTTCAGTGACCTATAGACTTTCTTCTTCCTCTTGAGTTTGCCCAGCAGCTCCCTGTTTAACCACGCAGGTCTTCTGGCTCCCT
>JAOXOE010027072.1:0-19505 GCA_028565055.1 Phoeniculus purpureus
TCCAGCTTTGCTCCATTCCCCCTAGTCCTGTCGCTACCTGAGATCCTAAAAAGTCCCTCCCCAGCCTTTTTGTAGGCTCCCTTCAGATACTGGAAGGCCACAAGAAGGTCACCTCAGAGCCTCTTCTTCTGCAGACTGAACAGCCCCAACTCTCTCAGTGCATCTGAAATGACAAAGTCTGTCAAGCTTCAGCTAGTGCCAAAATCTTTTGCAGTCACTGAATTTTCCAAAACTGGTGACATAATGTTGGTGGTGAGCCATATGCAGGTGAGGAAAAATGAAGGTGAATTATAAACCACATGGTTTAGGTGACCTATGTAGGCTGGACAACTTGCGCTTTCTTAAGTAACAGTACTTCTGGAGCTGGAACCTGTTCATATGTTGCTGCCTTCCCTTGGCAGCACCTCTTAGGGCTGTTTTTCAGTTGTGTTCTGTTTGTTTTTAGCAAGAAACCATTTCTGAACTGTAGAGAAACAGCGATCTAGATACATAGGGGTTTGCCCATCCTACAGCCCCAGCTCACTGGCTGCAGGAGCCCCACTCTGTGCAGTAACCCATACAGGAGCCACGTTGTGCCCGGGGGCTCCATCCCACGGTGGGCAGGGAGGAGGCCTGGGAATTCACAGGCACAATTCACAGCTGCTGCAATCCTTCGAGGTTTGTTCCAAAGCAACACTTATTGCTTAATCAGGAGGAAAATTAACCAACCTACCAAGGAAAGTAGTTCAGGGCTTTCTGCACAAAATAGAAGAGGGTGCATCAGCTTGCAAAGGTGAGGCAGAAGAAACAGGCTTTGGAGAAGAACGTTGTGTTAATCTTGTCTGGCAAGGACAAGAATGTGCTCTGCTTTACAAGCTCACGCTGCTAAGAAATGCTCGGATGTGATATGTGTTCTGACTCTGGTCCCTCTGAATCAGACAATTCTGGCCAGACAGTGCCCTCTGTTGTACACACTGGACAAACGCCTGCCATCGAGTGTCTCTTCTGCAGCTGTCTGGGTGGTTGCTGGCTGCTATGAACTTCAGTTTCTAAGCATCTTTATTTTTCTCAGTTACTTATACATTTATATGGACTGACATTACACCTAGAGGAGCAAATAGGTAAGGGAGATCTGTGTGTGTTTGAAAACTGGTGCTAACACCGTGAGAGTGGTGAGAGCCTGGAATGGGTTGCCCAGGGAGGTGGTTGGGGCCCCATCCCTGAATGTATTTAAGGCCAGGCTGGATGAGGCTCTGGTCAGCCTGATCTAGGGTAGGGTGTCCCTGCCCATGGCAGGGGGATTGGACTAGATCTTTTGAGGTCCCTTCCAATCCCTAATGATTCTATGATTCCATGATTCTATATGTGTGTTCTGGCTGCATATTCATTAACACTAGAATTTTCAAAAATAACAGCGTGCTTAAAATCTTTGCTCTTGAAGAATGATTCTGGAGGTTTGCTCTCTACAAACAACAGCAAAAACACTATAATGTGCTGGAACACCCACTGTGCTCATTTACAGGAGGTGGAACAGCTGTAGTCATTCTCTCTTTCACATTTAGGATCCTGGAAATCTCATGGAAAAGGCCTCACAAGATTCTTAGACTTTAAACAGTTGTCCTCGATATTGTCTGAGTAATTACTGGAAGTAAGGAACCAACCATCACTCTTGCTGGGAGATTGTTTCATTTCCTGCTGTTTAGAAATAATGGTTTCACTTTCTAGTGATTTCTTCTTGCTGCTTAAGAGCTGTTACTGCTCAGGTACAGAACTAACACCTGGATCATGTTGTACCAGACACCAACTATGTCTTCAGGGCAGTGCCAAGCTCATTAGTTTGTTTCAGATATGTTTGATTTGCATCAATACCATGCAGCTATCCAGACTGAGCCTGTCCAGTCTGCAAGACATCCTTCTCCTAACAGTATTGCTCCTACTGCAGCATTGGCTCATGCTCAAACCAACTGATCAATACTGACAAAGCTAAGAAGCAGGAAGCAAATGTCAGGGTAAAAAGGGTAAGAAGGAGGACCCAAGTAACTACAGAGCAGTCAGCCTTACCTCCATCCAGGGAAAGGTGATGGAACAATTTGTGCTAGATACTGTCTCCAGGCACATCAAGGACAGGAGGTTCATTAGGGACAGTCAGCATGGCTTCACCAAGGGGAAGTCATGTTTGACCAACCTGACAGCCTTTTATGAGGGCATAACTGGGTGGATAGATGATGGCAAAGCAGTAGATGTGGTCTATCTTGACCTCAGTAAAGCATTTGACATGGTGTCCCACAGCATCCTCGCAGCCAGACTGAGGAAGTGTGGTCTGGATGATCAGGTTGTGAGGTGGATCGTAAACTGGCTGCAGGATAGAAGCCAGAGAGTAGTGGTCAATAGGACAGAGTCTACAGTTGGAGGCCTGCATCTAGTAGAGTCCCCCAGGGGTCGGTGCTGGGACCAGTGCTAGTCAATCTATTTCTTAATGACTTGGATGAGGGACCTGTTGGATAGCAGTGTAGGAGAAAGGGACCTGTGGGTCCTGGTGGACAGCAGGATGACTATGAGGAAGCAATGTGCCCTTGTGGCCAACAAGGCCAATGACATCCTGAGGTGGATCAGAATGGGGGTGTTTAGCAGATCGAGAGAGCTGCTTCTCCTCTGCTCTGCCCTGGTGAGACCACATCTGGAGTATTGTGTCCAGTTCTGGCCCCTCAGCTCAAGAGGGACACAGAACTGCTGGAGAGAGCACAGTGCAGAGCAACGAAGATGATGTAAGAAGTAGAACATCTCCCTTTTGAGGAAAGGCTGAGGGAGCTGGGTCTCTTTAGCTTGGCAAAAAGGAGACTGAGGGGTGACCTCATTAATGTCTATAAATATGTGAAAGGCAGGTGTCAGGAGGATGGATCTTCTCAATGTCATCTAGGGATAGGACAAGGGGCAATGGGTATAAGCTGGAATATAGGAGGTTCCACATCAACATCAGAAGGAACTTCTTCCCAGTGAGGGTGACAGAGGACTGGAACGGGCTACCCAGGGGGTTTGTGGAGTCTCCTTCTCTGATGTTTAAAACCCACCTGGACATGTTCCTGTGTGATTGGGTCTAGGTGATTCTGCTTTGGCAGGGGGATTGGACTAGATGATCTTTTGAGGTCCCTTCCAATCCCTAATGTTCTGTGTGATTCTGTAATTATTTCTGTGGTCTTTCTAACTATTGCTACATAAAAAGAATCCATTTCTCCTATCCTTAATGTGTTAAGTCAATTTTCATCTTGACCAGAGGCTTCACAAATCAAGCTAAGACCTTGAAAGGCCAGGCCTGGAGGGGAATTTGGTAGCACCTGAGACTGACAGGGAAGGAGGATTCTGAAGGTAAATTTGATATTGAAAAGCACAGTTTGCATATTGCTGTATTCCTTATAGACGTGAGTACTGTTGGCCTCACAACTCTTTAAAAGGAGGCAGTGGTAGAATAGAAAAGTCTTGGGTTTTCACTAGATTGAAATGCTGCCGAGAGGCAGATCTGCTTTGGGATTCCCCAGTATTCAAGGCACAAAGCTCATGAAATATTTATCTGGTAAAATGGTGCACAAGGAATTTGTGTGATTTTGATTTTTCCTCTGTAAAATAAACATTTTAGTAAAGAAGTCCTGGTCCACAAAGGATTTAGAAAAGTTAAGAAACACGGCTGAGCTCTGTTTTATAATAGAACAGCACAAAATCCAATCGCAAAGAGTAGGTGGAAGATGACATCTGCAAGCAAAACACAGACTAAGTGTGAGTACTCCCCTGTCAGCTGCCTCTCTTGTTCCTTTCCCACCCCCATCAATGCAACTACATCCCCCTAACATGGCTCTGTCACCATTTCAAATTTGGACACACGGGTTCTGAAAGGCGTTTTGCAAACCTTCCTCAAATAGAAATGCTTTCAGATATCTCTGTAAACCTTTTCAGACACCTCAGTTACACTCCTTTTTTGTGGAGAGGGTGTAAAAGTAACTGATGTTCCACATTGGAAGTTATTGGTATGATTTTGTTATCCACAGTGAGGGATGTGCCAAAAGGAGGAAAATGAAATGTATAACACTGAGAAATAACATTTGATTTTGAAATAGTTCCCTTATGTCAAATTCACTAGATTTTTCAGCTCTTTTTCTGAGCTGTGGGGTTTATGTTGACAGAGTCATATGAAACCCATATTTGGTATTTATATTTTCAGTGTCATACTTTGGTATTTACCTGAGAGTTTGTAAAATCTGGATAAACCTTTGCCTGTATAAAATAAGAGAAAAAGATCACATGGGGATGGCATGTTTAAACCAGGGCCACCGTGCTTTGTAACAGCAGAGCACACAACATTCGCCACATTTTGAAATTCTGGACATTTCTGTTTCTTGGCTTTACACTCTGTAGCTGTAAAAGATCCTCAGTTCTTTTATCTTTTGAGATGTAAGGGGTTTTACTGCTGCAACATACTGATTTGTGATGACGCTGCGCAACATGTGTTTGTGATTTTAATTTGACTTTCAGACTGCTGTGGATGTAGTTGATGAATCAGTATAAAAAGGCTGTGGTGAAAACAAGGTTTAGGCATACCTTGTTTCAAGAGCCTGTTCCAAAAGGCGTGCTACATCTGCAGAATCAACCAGCTCAGGGAGAAATTCCTAGTCTTCCAGGAAGCAGCAATTAGAATAAACAGGTATTGTTTCATCGTGGGGAAACCAGATGGCAGGTCCCTCTGTGTACCAGGAGGGATAGGCATGAAGAGTCAACCCACCGGAGTTCTGGGTATCCTGAAGCACCATCCTACCATGTAAAGAACAGCTTTCCTGCTGCTCCTAAGCCTGACTCCTGACTCCCACTCCTGTGCAATCTGTCAGCTTGTCTGGGCTGTTGCTGAGGTCAAATGCAGGTGAGCAGCATTTACTTTGCTAACCTGGTGTGCAAGTGCTCTGGCCTTTTACGGTTCATGCCTTTATTTGCTTTGTGAATGAGGAGTTTCACTGGCCTCTTCTATGAGAGCCTGAGTGCACCAGCTTCTGCTTGGGACTCTGCTACTGTGGGGGAAAGGGCTTTGGCAGAGGGCTTTGGCTTCCTCTGCTGGCTCCTATACTGCGATCCACAGGAGACTCCACACTTCTTTGTTCCCCTAAGGGAGAAACACCCCAGAAACCCAGTCACTTACTGCGCACAGTGATCTCCGCCACTAGAACACCTCCGGTTTGCTCCATGCGCTGTTTCCGTTTGTCACATATCTCAAGAGATCAGAGAGAAAGCCAAGCATGCTGTAAATTCTAAAAATAATTAAAAACCCAAACCAAATTCTCATTATTCCAACCAAGGGAACAATTGTGTCAGCATTCATAGAATCAAGGAATCATCATCAGGGTTGGTAAAGACCTCAAGATCATTGAACCCAACCTCTCTAGGAATAATTTTTCCCTGTAATTATTGGTGGGTTTTGGAGCAGGAGAGATGTAAGGGACGGTATTTGCAGTGTGGTTTCTGATTATTTTGGTGTTCGACAGCCCATGCAGTGACCGTCACTGTAAGTGTTCTTTTCAGTTGTGAGGTGACAAGACCCCATATGAGTGCTAAATCACAGGTCCTTCTGGACTGCGCTTTCCACCTGGCCTTAAATAAAACTCCTGTCAAGAACAAAAGGGCACCACTGATTTAACCCATGAACTCTGTCCAGGCTCCTGTTGTTGTTTATTCCTAACTGTAATTGTTGCCCAGTAGGTGGAAGCAGGAAACACCAAAGCCCTTCTGTGCAGATCATCTCATGTCCAGTACTAATGATTCCTGTCACAACTAACAAGGTCTGTACTCGCAGTGCTCTAAATTGAAGGTTCTGACTTGCCCCCTGACCTTTGCAGATCCCCAGCTGTGAGCATTTCCCCCAGCTTTTTTAAACAAACTCAGTGTGTGGAAATTCTGGTTTTAAGTTGGTTGTAGGCACAGACCCCTAGATTGGTTCAACTCTAATTGCAGCAGACCGCCAGCTGCACTTTTGGTGTGGAAGTGGACCCGGGAGATGTTAGCCTGATTGAACAATTACCCTGTGCTGGACAGTGAAAAGGGAATCCACCCTGTGCCTGAAAGGATGATGTAGATGTTTGTCAGGACTGTCTGAAAGGCAGATATGGAGTACTGAGTTTGTGTTTCATTTTAACAGTGGTTTGTGGCTGGATAAAAAGTTGAAGGGACCTTTAAAAAACAAACCACAAAATCTAAGCCCAGAGTTTTCTCTTTTGCCTTCGAAACTTAGAATTTCTAACAATTCTGTTTTGTAAAACCTGTAAGTTTTGCACAAATCAGTGTTTCCTACTTAGCACAGGCTGGGTAAGAAACTGCTACTTAATTTGGCTCTTTGTCTGAGGAGGCATTCTGGAAGAAAAGTTGGTTTCAGCAGGAGTGATGCTTACTCTTCTCCAGCAAGAAACATTTGTTGCTTGAAGTGACAGTACATCAGCCAAGAAATATCTTAAGCTTTCATTTCCAGTTAAATAACACTCACAGCAATGACACATTCATCGCTTGACAGGAAGAATAGTGGAGCCCTGACCCACTGAAGGGGGACGAGAAGTTTTTAAGGAAAGGCTCTTTAATAGCCCTCACCCTTACATGAGTTGGTGCAAACAGTGCACACCTCCCCAGGTCAAACAACAACCTGTATTGCACCCCCACCTTGCTCCCACCTGTGGGAACAAGGAACACTTACTCTTCCACCTCAATTCCTGCTCTGCAATGCATGTGTGCTGTTTGTGTGTTATTTTGTGCAGAATAAGGCAGTTGCAGGAGCAGTAGCTTAGTGCAGCACTGCAGGACAGCAGAGAGGACCTTCCCTGGGAAGGGACACAGGGAGGTTTTGTTTGTAAGTGGTGAGCTTTGACTGCTGCACCCAGGGTGCCCTCAGCACTGAGATACCTGGTGAAATGGAAAAGCTCTGCTTTTTCTCCTCTTTTCCAGGCTTGTGTTAACAGTAGGTGTTTGTCGGACAGGACTGTAGTCTGAGATGTCAATGAGTTTTTCAATGGCTACCATATTTCTCAATATGTTAATTAGGTTGTGTACAGTACATATGGCCTGACAGGGGTCAGGGTGCATGGCTGGCCACTCAGCTTCATGCTTGGTGGTTGCTCCATCTACTGGCTCTGCACCTGGTATGCCCTCAGATAGCCCTCAACATCCTCTGTCTAAATTTAGCACCATGTCTCTCTCTGGGGGAGAGGCCTTACCACTGGGCAGGAGAACTTCTCGCTATCACAGACATGAGTCTCGCAGTGCAGCCAGACCTTGGACAGCTTGGGGATGTTACGGAAGCGGAAAGCATTGAACTGGAATGTTGCCCGGTTCGTTTTCCCATTCTCATGCACAAGGATGGAGCTGTCTGTGGCACACCTGTGTGTACATGGAGAAGCAGTGTCAGAGCCTACGTGGCTTCAGAGAAAATTCTCCTGAAGTCCCAGTCTGATGGATGCATTTGCCCTGCTGGGGGACAGTTTCTCTTCTCTCCCCTCAACTCTCAGCCCCCAGCTTTCTGTCATCCTCCAGGCTGGGCAGAGATGCTCCCCCAGGTACCGTCAGCACCTACCCCTTGGTGATCAGAGGCCAGTGGATCTGATAGAAATATTCTGAGGATGGAGTTGCCCAGCAGTTGTTAAGAACAACTTTGAACCTGAGGAGATATAAATGCCAGGTTAGCAAGTAATGTCTTGACTGCGAATTTATTATTACTCCTTCCCTTGCTTACCTGTCACTTAAGCCTTTAGCTTCTACTCCTGCAAATATGTCAGAACCAATTTCTGATGTTTCAACGATGAAAGGAGCTTCTTTTATACTTGTAAATTTGGCATTCTGTGAAAGGCAAAGAGAAAGACATCATGCATTACTAGTTGCATGGAAAGCAAAGCCATGTGGCAACATCAGACAGCTCTGCACAGATGGACTCCAAAATTCTGAGTTCTGTTTGTCTGCAGGCTCCAAACCCTACATCCAATAGTTGGACTATTTCCTGCCCAGGTCAGTGTTTAAATTTGATTTTATTATTTTTATGCTTTTATGTAAGTGATAAGGTTTTATACTTTCTGTTTTGTGGTATGTGCTATATCACAGCATGTCTAGGAAGCAAGCTTGCTGCTGCTTCTGGCGTACCAGAGGTGACAGGAGAACTGGTGGAAGTGAGAGAACTGGAGATGAATGTATGGAGTGGGAATGATGTTGGGAGATGGCCACGTGGGGGCGAAAAGGAATTAAGACAAGCAGAAACCACATGCTCCTGCGCAGAGGTTCAGCCTCCTGTGATTTATTTCTGTCACGGCCACCATGATGAGAGCTGAGAGAGCATGAACACGCAGAAAGAGCTCGGCCAGCTCTAGTGACTCACCCACTACCAAAAGCCAGCCTGCTGAAGGCAGTGCCATGTGTGGTGCTTAGGGTAAAAGGACTGGTTACAAATACACTGAAGTACCTACCTGAAATCCTGCTGCTTTTTATTGCATTGGATCCTAACAAAGCTGGCACCAGAACTATATAAAGAGTGACATGTTTAGTCATAGGGCTGCTTTACTTAGTTAAATTTACCCAGCAGGATTCAGGTACATGTACTTCTGGAGCTGCTGGACTTTCTTTTCATGCTGTGTTTGCTCATTTCCCGGGTACTGATTTTCTTTTGGACCTTTTCTCACCTACCCAGCAAGGTGGCTGTGAGCCACTACAGTATTCCCACTGCAACCTGTGATGGATTGGGTGGCCTGTGAAGTTAAGGCTCAAGGCTGTGTTTAGATTAGTGTTCCATGGTTGATAAGCACCCAGAGAAGGTCTAATTTAACCAAAGATTTCTCCCAAAGCAAAGAACTTGCAGAAGCACAGCTACAAAACTCTTATCACTCCTTATGCTAGAATTAATTGAACCTGGCATGGTGCTTCTTTCCCCAAACTGTTTTGCTCTGTGGTGTTTGAGGGTACTGTCTTGCATTTATTCACAACAGCTGTCAGTGTTGAATGTCTCATTTCCACTCAGGCTTCATCCCCTTGTGCTGCACCACAGTCTGCTGGTAATGGTGTGTCACAGACTCAAGGGCAGCTGAGGCTGAGGGGTTTCTGCAGCTTGAGTGTTCTTTCTGGGTGGGCACATGAAGCCCCTGGAAGTAAAGCTTACTGGAGCCAGAGGGCTGTGTCGGGCAGCAGCAGAGAAGTGTAGCAAGGCAGAATAAATCTTTTATTTCCATCTTGCCAGGGAAAAAGAGAACATTTACTTGAAATGAATCTTTTCTCCCCAGTGAAGTAACAAAATGACAAAGGACTGGGCTAGTGGCTTTCTGAGCTTGTTCTGTACTTGTGCTCAGAGGGGAAATGTAATGGTAGCACAGTTCAGCCACTCCCTCCTTGACTCCTGAGAACCTCATGGCCATTAGAACAAAACCAGTCACTTGTCAAAAAAAAATTAGAGGTTCCAGAGATCCATTCATTGCTCACTGTTGGTTGTTTCACAGCCATTCTGTCAGGAGTTGGCAGAAGCTGTGTGGTGCTTCCTGGGACCTTGCCAGTGTATACTGCCAATGTGCCAACCAGAAAAAAGACCACATGGGCTTCCATGTGGCACCCAAAGCCTTCCCACATGTTTAGTGGGCAACTGGTGCCCAGAATGCAGGATATGGCTGGGAGAGATTTACATCAACCCAGCTTGCAGTAAATACTCCCTCTACTGGGCCTCTAAGTTTAACACAGTATGTTACTGGTCTAAGCTGTACCAACATAGAGAGGATCTTTTGGTGCTTCTGATTGTGCTTTGGTGGAGAAAGGGCTTCAGGATCCTCAGCGGGCTGTATCTAAGGAGACTCTGATGATGGCAGCAGTGCCTGCAGATGCACACTGTCCTTAGAGTGGGACTGCAAACAAGTGAATTTTGCTTTTTCTTGTAAAATCTCTAAGCATGAGAGAAATCTACCTCTCAGCAGAAAAATCTGCCTGATTTGGAGGAAGTAAAAGAACTGTTGGCATGTGTCTGCTCTTTTAATTTTTAGTACATCCCCATTAATCAGCAGAAACCAGAAACCCTGCAAACCCCGCTGTAATGATCTGTTCCAAGCTAGTAATGTGTGAGTCAGGAGCAGCAGACCATTTTTTCCGGCTCTTAGGCTGAAGCCTATGGAAGGTGAAAGTGAAAAACTGGGTGGTAAATAGCACTTACAACGTAGAAGTTGAGGGACAGTTGACTTTCAAATGAGCCAGAGCTCCCGTTCTTCACATGGACAGTGGCCACCCTGGGGACAGAACAAAGTTTCTGTATGAGCAAGACATGGTGCTGAAGACAGGTGAGGAGCACACCTGGGAGAAGACATACCTTTGGTCAAAGGCAGCCTGGTTCACCAGGTAGTTGGCATTGTATGTGCAGGAGAAGGAGTAATTCACAGGCTGGCTCTTCACAATTACTGAGGAGTCATTGGAGACAATGGAGTTGTAGAAGTGATAAACAGGGTTCCTGAACTGTGGCATGCAAGACAGAGAGAGTTGTGGGCAGTATCGAGCCTTTGAGGCATCAGGAACAACTTCTACATTGAAACATGGAGGTTGTCTGGTGACAAACCACCCCCAAGGTAACACTTTGTAGTTGTTTATATTCTGTGCGGCTTATGCACGTGCCTTACTATACATATGTTCTGTGTAATACACGTGCAAATAATGAATGACTAACCCCCAGACCAATCCCAATAAGCCTCAAGTACTTTGCCTGTAGATACAAAGTGCAATTATATGGTTCTTTTTGCTTTCTGATACTGGAATTTTTCTCCTCCATCCATTAGCACTTAAAGTGTACTCCAAGCTGACCTTGATAGTCTTACCTCTGACTGTGTCCCACAGTATGATTTGTTTTTAGGTGACAGGTCTGGGATTGTGAACTGGTAATATCCCGAATCATGGATCCCATTGTAGCAAATGCCTCCAAGTGCCAGCTGATTAACCTCCCATCCATAAGGACACTCTGGAATTCTAGTAATGATGGTTCTAGGATAGCAGTAGACCAGAATTACATCTGAAAGGAAAATAGTACACCCAGATTGATACTAATTTGTGGTTTTCTTTCAAAGAGGTGGGTCTGCACACCTGCTTTCCATTGGGATTAAAATTCTGTGAGCTGGACTGTGTGCTGGAAAGCCCCCCTAACACCAGCAGCTTTTGCTACACAAAGCTGACCTTTGCATTGTTGCGTTCTGTCCTCTTTGGAAGAGTTTGGCCTTTGCCTTCTAAATCACTGCAAAACTTCCTGTAAATTTTTTGTCTTTCTGGAATAGCTTCTATCTATCCGGAATAGCTCAGAAACACTGCTGAGAAACCTAAAGTGAAAAACAGCTGCACTGAAATCAGTCAGACTAGCTTATGTTGCAGAGCGGGCTTCTTTAATGCTACCGACTATGTAACGGTAATATTGGTGAAGTTGAGGGTGTTTTTCAGGCTGCAGTAGCAGTGTTGGATCTGTGCCATGGAAGATATTCTGTGCTGGGTTGGGTTGTGGGACCAGCACAAACTGAACTTTTACAGTTCTTAAGTTGAAAGCAAAGATCTAAAAATGAACTGAGAGGTCTAGCCCTATTAATAGCGACAGTAAACCAACCTAAATCCTAACCCTGTTAACAGCGGTGGTCAATCGCAGTTTCCAAACAGGGTGATTGCTAATACAGCCATAAATAATGAACATAATAATTTACAGACTGATGACTTCATGATAGCAGAACTGGACGTTTTTGAAAGCAATTTGGGCAGTGTGGATTTGATTGTCTGATAGGCATTTAAAGGGGAAATATTGACTAACCATTAGTGACCTGAAATTGACAAATGCTTCCAATTACTACACTAAGAAAAACGACACCCTGCCTGGAATTACTCAGTTATTTCTTTTAAAGCCCTCAACACTTTCATTTTTGTTTTAAAAGCCTCACTTTGCAGGCTCTCCATGGCCTTTAGGGAATACCCAGGGTAAGTCAGCTAGGGTCCAGCTCACCCCTATCTGGTCAACAAACCTGCAGTACATGCATGCTGGTTCTGCCTGTATTAATGGTCAGATTTGTAACTCTGGTGACTTTACAGCTATGAAAATTCATGCAGTTCAGAGAAACTGAAATAAATGGCTAGAGGGCAAAATACTTAAGATACACCATAGAACTCCTGGTGGCAGTCACGCACGCACAGAATGAACAATCTATATTAAGGGGTATTTCAACGCACTTCTAAAGCACATTTTTAAGAGCAGTGTAAATGTGAGGGTCACCTGTCCAGCACCCGCAGTTTAACTTTCTGAAGAAACGAACATTCCACTTTTATATAGGGGAAAAAACTGTCTTTGGCAGCATAGTTACAAGAGGAAATCATAGGAGACTTAAGGTATTTTACCTGCTTTATTTGGACTGCAGGGCCCTGCAAGAGCTCGAGCCAAGATGACCAGCAGATAAATAGTAAGAGTCAGCATTTCTTGTAATGATCTGAGGACAGAGAGCAATAGAAGCTGAAATAGTCTTTGAATTTGGAAATAAAAATCGCATTGACTGCAGATCTGCAACTGCAGCTACAGTTAAGACATGTTGCTGAGAGAAACAAGTAATATTCCTGATGCTCCATCGCCCAACGTAATTGCATCTACAGGATAAATAGTTCCAAGACCATTATTACCTCCGGGTCTCTATTATGACAATTATACTATTTCATTTTAGTGGTGGCCATTAGTTATTCTAGTTTTCCTTTATTCTTGTAAAGAGTCTAAACCTAAAGCATTAGTAAAACCAAATGAAACTGAAAAAACGGGATCTGAAAAAAGAGGGAATAGAAATTACTAGAAGAGATAGGATGCAATAACATACATATTGTGCTTGTAAATTTAATGCCTACATCATTCTCTGTGGTGATGGCTATCCTGATACCCGTAATCTTAACTTCATATAGCTCCGTTTCAGTGAATTATGCATTTTCTCCTTCAGGAAAATACGCCCAGCAGTCATTTACTTTTCCGCTTTTGGCCTTAAACCTGCAAGCTGTATCCCACGGGGAGAAGCCTGTGGGAGCTGCAGATGCTCTTCAGTGTCTGCCCTCGTATACACATTATTGAGCAGTCAGTCAGAAGTAAAAATTATCATTTATGTAAACAAAAAAACCTTTCCTATTAAATATTTCAACAGCGATCACTTTCAACACTTCAATCAACCTCTGTTTAAAAATACATATTTATAAAAGGTTCGTACAGTACATTTCTCTGACAACTCCTTCTAATGATAATCCTATGCATTCTACGAGAACTTAAGCATTATACGTACGAGACAGGACAGGACTAAGTCTTTCAGATTTTCATCCCGGTCTTATTCCAATAGCTGCGCTGTCAGCTCTTCCCAAGATGTCCTCTTTCAAATGAACCCAGCTGGTGTTATCTTCGCTTTATATAAGCAATCTTGTAAAAGGAGCCCATCTCTGGTTAAATCTCAGCCCGCCCGTATTGTCCAATGAGGGAGGGGAAAAAAAAAGAGAAGGAGTTATAGAAAAGCAGTTCTCTTCCCCCAGATGGGACGGTGTCGCCGGTCTTTCATTTTTGAAAAGTCTATGGTGACTTTTTCTGATCTTGAAAGTAATTGCACAGAAGACTACTGGAGGTCTAGAACCAGGCATACAAATTGCTACTTGGGTAAATGTAAAATTTCTGCAAAGGTGCCTTCTAGAGTTCAGTGAAAATGAATTTATAGGAATTAGGTGCCTGTCTTGAATGGCATGTTGACAAAGCCACCTTTTGTGCCACGCGAGTGGACAACGCTAACTTTAGCAGATCATGTATCTCCTTTGTGGTTGGTTATTTTACTTATTTTCCCTAAAGGTCCACAGGCATGTAAAGTGGGATTAGGTAGGCTCTTCATAAACCTAAATAATTGCCCTACATATTTGTAGCACCTTATACTTTGTGTCTGTAAGACTGTATAAATATATAGTTTATATTATATATGTATAAGTCTGTAAGGCTGTATAAATATATAGTTTATATTATATATGTATAAGTCTGTAAGACTGTTGTACACACAGTAATCCACTATAGAATGTGTAAAATTGCACAGAAAACTGAAATAGGTTTGCTTTTCATATGACCATCAGTCATGTGGTTGCTGTGTGACAGTCTTGGTCAGCAGGTGATATTTTCCAATCGCCTGTTACATCCTAATTGTGTCACCTTTCAATGACAGGCCAGGAAAAGGACCTGGGCACACCACTGCTGTTTTACATGCTGGCATAAAAGACATGCATTGAAAATATTCTTGCCATGTAAACAGCCTCAGCTTCAACTTCGGGCAGATCTGGGTGCTGCTGAGTTCTTTATGCTCTGTCTTGCGTCACAAAACATAGTGGGGCTCCTCAGAGATGGTTTTGATGTCTCTTTCTGTGAGAGCTTCACTCTGTCCCATCCATATCAGAAGTTTGGAGTGGCTCTGCTTTCTCTCAAGCAATTTTTGACATGTAGGGATTAAGCAATGGTAAAGCTATTGCAGTTGCCATTAGTCTGGAGGTTTTGAGGGAGGAGGAAATGGGATGAAAGAGCACGGTGACCCTAACCTTCACCTGAAATACTAGATTTTTCAGCTCTCATGGGGATGCTCCTGTGGGTGAGATTTACGGGCGCGCCTTCAGGGATGTCTCAAGCCAGAAGGTATTAGCAAAGCACAGCCGTGATTGCTCCTACTACATGTTGTAAGGGATGCTGGCTCTCACCCAGCAACGGTCGTGTGCAGGTGGAGCTACAATGATATGAAAATATTTATAGAATCATAGAATCATTAGGCATTGGAAGGGACCCTAAAAGATCATCTAGTCCAATCCCCCTGCCACAGCAGGACCAGACCAAGTCACACAGGAACACATCCATATGTTTTCCTAGAAGTTCCAAGCACCTGCAACACAGGCTTTAAGAGGAAAGCACCTTCCCCACAGTAAGACACTATAGAATCATAGAATCAGTCAGGGCTGGAAGGGACCACAGGATCATCCGGTTCCAACCCCCCTGCCATGGGCAGGGATGCCCCCACCCTAGACCAGGCTGGCCAGAGCCTCATCCAGCCTGGCCTTAAACACCTCCAGGTACGGGGCCTCAACCACCTCCCTGGGCAACCCATTCCAGGCTCTAAATCATTTTCAGTGTGATTTATTGAACCAAATGTCTTATATAGCATAATTTCATTTTATTTCAAATATGCTGCAAGAGAAAACAGACTACAATAGTTAGGATTCATTCCTGTAGTATAAGAATATAGAGATGGTAGCCTAACTTTCATAGAATCATAGAATGTATTCAGTTGAAAGGATCTCCAAAGGTCATCTAGACCAAATCCGCTAAAACAATCAGGGTCATCACTCAGCAGACCAGATAGCCCACAGGCTCTTCCAGCCTGACCTTGAATTGTTCCAGGAATGTGCCTCCACTACCTCTCTAGGCAGCCTGTTCCATTGTTCCATCACTCTCAGATTCAAGAACTTTTTCCTCCTGCCCAGCCTCAATCTGCCCTTTTCCAGCTTCAAACCATAACGACCCCTCAACCTATTGTTACATGCCTTTGCAAACAATTCTTCAGCCTTCTGACACACCCCTTTCAGGGCCTGGAAGGTCAAACAGCATTCATTGCATAGGCATGTAGAATATGAAAAGTATTTCTAATTCCTCAAGCAATTATTATGTCCTTTCTCAGATACACCATGATTTTTTTTCATAGATTTTGAATCTGATGTCTGACCTGTATGGGTAGCAACAGTGTCTACATTTCTGAGAAATTATGAAGAAATTATGATAGTGAGGAGGAAATTAATATTGTAAGAATGCAATAATTTACATATTTTTGTAAGTTCTATGTTGGATACTGACTTTTGATACTGACTTATTCTTTGTATAAGACTGTGCCTTTTGGTCTTATATTAGCTACATTTTCAAGAAGGTACTTTGACACTCTGATTACCTTCTTTTTTATATATTCACACATTTCTCTGCAATTTTCTATCATTGTACTATCTCAGACTCACTAAGAACAACATGCAACTACAAATCTACATTTCCTTCAGCATGTTTTTATACATAGTTTTATTTAGCAACTGATACGATTCATTGAGAGGCTTTTTTTCTTAATGACATTGATGGTGCAATGAAAAAGGAAAGTTTGGGCTTTGCAGAAGAATTTCCTATATTGATATTACAGCCTGTGGTATTACAAACTATTTTGAAGTCTAGAAATCACCACATTTTAGCACAGGTAAGCTTTACTATTAGTAGGATTGTCTGCTTAAAACCTAGTGGCAGCATATTTCCTGACGTACTTGTGGATCTTTGTTCTGTACAGACCTCTCATTCCGTACCGAAGTTGAAAAAGAGCAAGAGATAAATCTTTCAAGGGGCATGCAGTTTATGGTACTCTAGACATTACACTTACAAGAATTACAATGTACAAAATATGAAAGAAAAAATTGTCTCTTTTAAATCATAGCTCTTCCAGTGAAATTTAACAAAAGAAACAAGGCAACGATAGCATTGTTTCAATGTCAAGTTTCTCAAGTCAGTTCTGCATAACATAAAGAAAATAGTTACTAAGACTGGTTGAAAATTAAAAACTTTATGAAGGAGGTGATAAAGAAGAAGGAAAAAGGCTGAATTACCTTAGAATAAGAAATTTCATACTGTCTTAACAGCGAGTGCATTTTCTAATCTAGTAATTAGATTCTGTAGGGTGACATTTATTGCCTTGTGCAATGCCATATGTTGAATGTAAAGAGAGTAACTTTCTATCGTGTATCACTCCGAAAGTGAAGAAAATCTCTGTCGAATCGACAGATCTCTGAACTGTAACAAACCTCCCTGTCTGTGTGGGAATGTGTTGGCTGCCAAAATGAGTAATTTCTGTAGGAATTTAAAAGTATTTTATAAAGTTGTAAGATAATAAACATGTAAGAATACACAGGGAGGGAAGCTGTTCCTTCTCCGAGCAGGTCTGCATCTGACATCTTTTTCTGGAAGATGTATTTTTCGTCCATCATAAAGTGTTGTCACACCAATGATGTATTAATGCAATACATTATCAAAACAACATCATTCCTGTGATATATTGCTAGGTAGCACATACCTAGCTAGTGAGAGGTGGTTATAAGGACAGTACTTTTTACAGTATATAAAAAAATCCTCCTGAATATTTGAATGAATTTTAATATTAAACGCACACAAGTGCTCCTGGTCAGGCAGAAGAGGTATTTGCCTGAAGATATTTCTCTATGGGTTTTCAGGGTACTGCTCATAATTTGTCCTACCAAAGTGTAGTGTTTCATATATCCACAGTATAGAACTCTGAAGTGACTCACTTATTTGCTATTCATTATAGAGTCAACTTCTAGCATGGCAGCAACATGAAAGGTCACTGTTAGATTAAAAACAGAAACAAAGTCATGAGGTTGTTTTCAGTAGATAGATGTGATTTTTCACAGACTAGATGTAAATTTAGTCCTTGCAGTAGCTATTGGGCAGGTCTTTCTCAATCAGGAAAATGTCATTCCTTTTGTGTGCATCCTTTATGGAAAGTCATATCTAGCAGCTGCTATATTTATCTGCCACAATTTTTTTAAGATGTTCTTTTTGCTATTAAAAAACCTTCTGCAGAAAGAAAAAAAATGAAGAAAAAAAAGTGAGTGAGTGAAATAAAGAAAAGCCACCAGTATACTAAGTAAAATTGTAAAATATAATCTGGAAAATCATAATTGTGCATAAATTTCATTACTGTGACCAAATATAGACACTAAAGCTAATAAGGCTGTTCTTAAGGGTCCACGTCAGTTTCTTGTCAGTGAAGGTTTTGAGACACTTTTTCTTTGTATGTCAAAGTACCAAAAATTAATAGAAACAATCGAACAAAATCAATAAAGTCCTTTCTGAAACTTTTGCAAACTATATATTCTAGTGTAGAAGGATAGGAGTGTTTTCCTTTTAAAAGCAATGAGAGACAAAGGAGAGAGAAAAAGGTATCAGAACTACTGTGATTATGAGAATTCCTCTTACTGAATATGATGTATTTGGTGAAATCGTATTTGTTCATGGTATTCCTACATCAAACTCTCTTCCACCATACGAGTTAACCTTCTGTCTCAGCTGCAGGAATGATTTTTTTCCTCTGACACACAACAGTGAGGAGCGCATGGCAGAGGGGTGGAAAGTGGAACTGGACAGGTTACAGAGGCCACAGAGGAGACAGGTTGAGCAGGTGGAGTAGGCTAGACAAATTTTAAAGTCCTTATTCGGGGATAAGGCTTTCTTTTTCCCCTCTTCTTGGCACTCCCTCTCTGTTGGGATGTTTTGGGAGCTTGGTTTCAGTCTTGTTTCAACCCATAGCATACTGATGTTTCTCTGTCCCTCTGAGACTCTCTGCTCCTCTTCAGCTTCCTTGCTCCGCTTCTCCCACTTTTCTCACATACTCTTATCTTTCTCTTTCCCTTTGTTCTTGGACAAGGCAAAGGAAAATGCTAAAAATAAACACTGTCTAATGTAACTCTTAGGTTTTTTTTTTTCCACAGAATCAAAGAACATTAGGGATTGGACCTCCAAAAAACATCCAGTCCAATCCACCTGCCACGGCAAGATAACCTAGAAAAAGTAACAAAGGAACATATCCAGGTGGGTTTTAAAAGCCCTCAGAGAAAAAGACTCCACAACCCCCCTGGACAGTCTATTCTCATACTCTGTCACGTTCATTGGGACAAAGTTTCTTCTCACATTTATGTGGAACCTCCAATGTTCCAGCTTACACCCATTGACCCTTCTCCTGTCATTAGATGACATCGAGAAGAGCCTAGATCCATCCTCCTGACACCCATCCGTCACATATTTATAGACATCAATATCCTTTTCTCCAACCTAAACAGACCCAGCTGTCTCAGCCTTTACTCATAAGAGAGGTGTTCCACTCCCTATGTCATCTTCATGGCTCTGCGCTGGACTCACTCCAGGAGTTCTGTGTTCTTTGGGAACTGACGGGCCCAGAACTGGACACAATATTCCAGATTTGGTCTCACCAGGGCAGAGTAGAGGGGGAGGAGAAGAACCTCTTTTGATCTGCTAACCAGCCCCCTTCTGATCCACCCCAGGATGCTCTTAGACCTCTTGGCCACAAGAGCACATTGCTGGCTCATGGTCATCCTGCTGTCCATCAGGAATCCCAGGTCCCTTTCTCCTACACTGCTCTCCAACAGGTCAGTCCCCAACCTAGACTGGTGCCTGGGGTTGTTCTTCACAGAATCACAGAATCATCATGGCTGGAAAGGACCTCCAGGCTCATCGAGTCCAACCTTTGTCCTAGTATCTAACTGCTAGACCATATCCCTAAGTGCCGCGTCCACTCGTTCCTTAAACACATCACCACCTCCCTGGGCAACACATTCCAGTATCTAACCACTCTCTCAGTGAAGAACTTCTTTCTAACATCCAATCTAAACCTCCCCTGACGCAACTTGAGGCCATTTCCCCTCGTCTTATCATCACTGATTTG